>JADLZN010008502.1:0-25645 GCA_018155175.1 Sinocyclocheilus anophthalmus | reverse complement strand
TCTCGGCATGAATTAGTTATAGATATTTGATCGTCTAGGTCGTGAACGGAGGACGCAAGAGAGAGGAGGTGAGAGATGAAGGGGCGGCCTTGTGGAATGATTCGCATTGTGAAATTTAGATGACCGAACACGGATAGTAGCTCGTGTTTGGAGCAGTTTGGGTTGGTTAAAAGAGTGGAAGCCACCAGAATCGTTCTGTCTATTTTTTCCTTGGGTAGAGAAGCTTGGAATTTTTGTGAATCTAGGTTGATTCCCAAAAAATTCAATGGAAGTGCTTGGGCCTGAGGTTTTGTCTTGGGCGAGGGGGATCCCGAGCTCTGCAAAACCCTTTTGCGTTGTCGAAAGGTGCGCTGCTGGGATGGAGTCTGGGGGTGATATAATTAAGAAGTCGTCAAAGAGGTGGATTAAGTAGGGTACGGCGTAATTGTTGGAGAGGATCCAGCAAATTGCTTCTGATAACATGTCAAAAATTTTAGGGCTGCTTCTGCAGCCAAAAGTGAGGCGGACGGAAAAGTAAAATTTATTACGCCAGCGGATGCCGAATAAGTGCCAAAAATCCGGGTGGATGGGCATCACTTTAAAGGCAGAGGTGATGTCGACTTTGGCCATCCAAGCGCCGCGACCTGCTTCTTTGATCATGGTAATGGCTTGGTCGATGTCATGGTAATGAAGAGAAAATTCTTCAAGCGGGATGAGGCTGTTAATGCTCGGGAGCGGGGAATTATGCGGGGAAGAGAGGTCGATTATAAGGCGTTTTTACCAGAGAATTTTCTGGTAGCTATGCCTATGGGACTAACGCGGAAAATGTTAAACGGGGGGGCTGAAAAGGGGCCGATCATAAAAATTTTGTCGGTTTCTTTCTTAATTAAAAGATCGACCATTTCAGGTTCGGCGAGAGCGGACTGAAGATTGGAGCAGATGAGGCTTAGGGAGGGGAGAACTTCGACACCGGGATGAAAACCATGTGAGAGGCCCGACAAATAGATAGTTAGAGAAATCAAGAGTCAGGGTGATGAATCACTTCAGAAGATAAACGGGAGACATATACAGGAGTCGATAAGTATTGCTTAGCATTTTTATTTGCAGCTTTCTTAACAGGGCAAATCAAGCGGGTGGAGTTGCAAATATGCATGAATCGGCAGCGTTGTCTTGAGCATCTGCCGGCATTGAAGCTGGTGCAGAGCTGTCTGCTGGAGAAGGATGGGGGGGCGGCGGTTGGTGGAAGTGGGGAGGGAGGGGTTGGTTGGGAAGTGTGGCACGTAGCTGGTGGATTTGGGCTGGGATGGTTCGGGGATGGGAGGAGTGGATGGGTTGGCAAAGGGGCACGTTGTGGTGGCATGAGCGATGGATCGGCATACCGCGCATGTGATGTTACGGCAGCCTAAAAATACCCTATTGTGAAGTTCAGTGTCTAAGGCCCCCCAGTAAGGACACTGGTTCCATTGGAACATTTTGCTGAGAATAACTTGTGGTACTTGTAGAAATGGGAGCCCCCGTATGATAGCACGAGCTCGGCGACAATAGTGAGATAGTCGCCGAGCTCGCGTCTCCTGTGAGGAAAAACGGAACAGATGACTTCAGTGTAACGATTGAAAGTGATGGCGAATTCGGAAAATTTTAGAATACGAGGTTGAATATTTGCTGTGTTTTTTAAGGTGACTGAAAATTCGCCATACTCAATTTGGCAGTCGGTGGACGAAGGCGAAATAGGAGACAGAAGGGGAAAAAGATCTACGTCCGCACCTGAGAGAATTTGGTTCCGAATGTTGCTGGATACAGGGGGAGGGTCCAGGGCGAGGGCATTTGGTGGCATAGGTAGGGGCGTGGCTGTGGACAGACAGTAGGATGAGCGGGCATGGGGGATGGGGGTAGGGAAAGTAGCCGCCAGAAACTGCCTGCGGAGGCAAGCTCGCGCTTGGAACGGTTCGCTCGCCGGAACCTGCGCCATTGGCGGGGGAGCCTCATGCATTGGTCGGCTCCGGGAGCGGGCAAAACATAGGGAAGAAGGGGAGGAATGGGGGACGCCGGAGCCTGCGCCATTAGCGGAGGTGGCCTCACACTTTGGTCAGTCCCGGGGGTGGGAAAAACATATGGAAGGAGGATTGGAATGGTGGACGTCGGAGCTTTTGCTGCTAGCTGAGGAAGCCTCACGCTAGAGCTGGATGGTGGGGCTGGGGGCCATGGGTAGGGGAGAGGGTTAAGGGTGGGGTAAAACAGGGACTGGGGATGGGACTGCGCCGCTAGTGGAGGCGTGCTCACGCTATCTTGGCGCCTTGTGGAGGCGTGCGCCGATGCGTCGCCTGGAGGATCTGATGGCTGATGCTCAGAGGATCGGGAGGCATTTGCTGCTGGATCAGGTGCGCGGCCCAGGCTTGCCGAAGGCCTTCTGCTGCGGCCTGATGGTCGGAGGCTCGTCCTTGATGGCGTGGTAGTTGGATCAGGCCGTGAATAAGGAGCACTGCAGCCCCGGTTTGTTGGGGGGGGTTTTTTTTTTTGTTTGTTTTTCCCTTTAAGCTTTGGACGGAGGAAGAAGGACGTGGGGGATTGAAGTGGCCGAACCCGCTGGAGGAAGCGTATTAGAGGGCTTTGTAGTCGGCCTTGATTTTCAGACAGTGGGGAACGAGGATGGCCGTGCGTCTTGACGAGCGCCTGGCGTAGTTCTGCCACGGTCCATTTCTCCTTAGCTGGGGCGGGGGAGAGGGCTGAGGCATAGGAGGACGCTGGAGAAGGTGGGTGATGCCTGGAAGGTGAGGGTGAAGGAGAATCTCGGCATCTGGAGGTATGAGTGGCGGCGATGCGGGAAGGCAGCCGTGGGCTCAGTTGAGGTGTCCTGCAGAGCACTGGGGTGCTGAACGTCGGCTGTAGACGCGGGAGGAGCTGTGCTGTCAAAGGTGTTGTCCTCGGGGAACAATTCAATCTCAGACATAATGCGGCGATTGGATGCACCAATGCTGAAAGTCGAGAGACAACGAAGGTAGGACGTACTTGGTTATTTATAGGAGTTTTCTCTTGTGCTGATTGGATAAATGGTGTAATCACTAATGATGGACTGGCCGTGTTAATTATCTGTGTGTGCTCCTCCCGAAATTTGTTTATAAACATCACTTAAGCCACATCAATATTTCATGCTTACTTCAAACTGACAGGTTTATTTTGCAATAACATTTACATCTATGCATTGGACAGATGCCTCTGTCAAAAGATATATCTTACTTCAGCTTTTCAAGCTATACTGTTTTATCAGACTGACTATTATTCAATCTGGGAATTGAACCAGTGATCTTGGTGTTGTTAACACAGTGTTAGCAACACCCCGAGATTCCAAAAATTAAGTACTTAGATTATATTACATTTTAAAATGTGCATAATCCGATTGCAGTTACTTTTTTATATATTACGTGATTACATATGGCACTAAATTATTCAGAATGTATTGATTTGCCTTAATACTTCTATTTTCTGTCTTACATTTTCCTTTCTAAAAAAATCCTACTGCTTATTAGGGGTGTAACGGCACACAGAAGTCACGGTTCAGCACCTCGGTTTTGGGGTCACGGTCGGTACAACAGGAAATGTGTCAAGATTTAATTTCAAGAAAAATAATTTCAAGATTTAAAACAAAAACAGAATGGTCTGACTTTAGATTTGTGAATGCAGTAAACAAAGCAGCTGCGTTTATAAACACTACTTTTACTATGCATTATATGGAGGTAAGAAAAAGAAAATGCCATCGAAGCATTTCTGAAGACGGTCAGTTCCTCTCAGATACATTCATATAAACCCCCACATATTTGTCTTCCTATATTTATGTCCGAGCATCGCGAACAGTGAGCTTGATCTGCCTGGTACAGTATTTTATCCTCTTTAAAAATTCCACACAAATTACATTTTGGGAAATGATTGAAATGCAGTTTGTGTGCAATTCTGGAATAGAGATTGGCCAAAATAAAACTAAAAACCAAATTTTTCAGAATTATAGCCGGTTGACCAGCGCATCTCTAGAACCTGAAACTTTCCCACACTTCTGATTTAAAACAAGCAGGCGGTTCTTCGAGCTTTTGTGTGCCTTCTGAACTCGCCGTTCTTGTTTTGGGTTGGTGTGTAACATTAGATCGTCTCTTGTTCTGCTCTTTCCTGTTGTGATGGTTAGCATTGCATTACCGCACGTGCCCCCTTCTGAACTGATCGCCTATTACTGACTGTATTCGTCATCTGACTGCATGAACCGAACCGTGACGTCCGTACCGTGACCATTCGTGAAAAATACATGTACCGTTACACCCTAACTGCTTATACATTTGGAAAGTCTTCCAGTTTTATGGAACTGCACACACTAGCCACAAGTCAAGTGACTGTAATTACACAGAAAATGGAAAGGCATCTCAATTCGTTTAATTTGACATTTTATGATTTAATTAATTATTAGCTTCATCATCATCACCTCACAAACCCCAGTTTGGGAAACCTTGGCATAATGTAGTGTTCAATGCACTTTTTGATGTTGATAAAGAATGTGAAGTATTATCATATGAGTTAGGTCAAATAAGTTAGGAAATTATAACATTTTCATTGTGTAATATGTAATCAGTAATTGACTACAATTTGTAAGTAATCTACCCAGCACTGCTAGCACCATACACTACCAGATGAAGTAAAAAAGCCATAATAATCAAATTAGATTGTATTTACAGTTCTATGTTTATTCCTATGTCTGTCTTTATTAATCTGACTTCTATAGTGCCTAAATCTACCTCCAAGGTTAAAAAAGTATAATTTTAACTTAGATATCAAAATGTAAAGAAAAAGATGCCAGCATACACGGGAGAGCAAGAAAACCCACAATGTCTGTCCTTTGTGAAAGGTTTGAAGAGATCTTCTGTGTGAGCGTTCTTTATCCAAAAGGGATATTTAGGATTAACTGCATTTTCTCCCCTAGACTCTGACACACGCATTTTAAAGTTAAAAGTGACATTTTAAAGTTCTTGTTTGTCCTTGGAGAGTGAATGTAAGTCTGATATATGAGTTTAAAAAGCAGAAATAATCAGCAGTGGGTTTGCAGGGATTTGGTTCTTAAATGACCAAAGCATTTCATGTTTATAGTTATGTGATGTAAGCCAGAGAAGCAGAGAAAACCTACTTAATTTGTCCAACACGGTTTTGGTTAGGACTCCACTGAACTGCGGGACATGAAGAGTCGCAGACCCACTGGGTGGGATGATGGGGGGTGTCTTTGAAGAAAAAGGCGAATCAGAAAGGAAAAGAGGGGGTGTTGAGGGGTGGTCATGAATTAAGCCTCAATGTGACACCACAGGAGTTTCAAGGTGACCAAATGGCGCCAATTATCCCACAAAGCTGCCCGTTTAGATTGAGCAAAGGGGTGAGAATGAGTGTCAAAGACGGGCCGTAAGAAACGAAGAGAGAAAGGCTGAAACAGATGTAGAGAGAGAGAGAGTGAAAGATTAAAATGAAAAGACAATTATGGAGATATGTTGAGATGGAAAACAGCATCAAAGACAGAAAGGAGTGGGTTCATGTTTCTTGTGGAGAAAAGTAATAGACTTGATTCAAACCAGTGACTCTTCTGAATCTGTTCACAAAAAAAGATTTGCTTAATGACTCTTTCTATAGGTTACAGCAATGTTTCCCAACCCTGTTTCTGAAGGCTCATGAACATATTGCATGATGCATATTTGGACACAGGTCTGAAATAAATGGGTCAGATAAGTGAGACATCCGAAATGTGTGCTGTTGGTGGGCCTCCAGGAACAGGGTTGGGAAACACTGGGTTACATTGCTAAATCGGTAGGTAGCAACCAATCATTCAGCAGTAGTCTAAATACATGAATCATGAGTTTCAATTAGGTCACAACGGCTGACTGGTCGATTAGTCATCCAATAACTAGTATTGTCAAGAACATACTGCACGATATCCAAAGTCATCAGATCGCTGTTCTTTTCACCTTACACGACTGTCTGAGGTACTAACCTTAACCCTAACTCTAATATTACAATAATACGCATTCTTTCTCTGTCTGCACAGTGTGCGTGAACGTGCTGATGAAGTATCATGTCTGCATGAACAGGGTGTGCAGAGGTATGCAAATACATACATTGACAGGCAGATAGGACAGCCCATTGTACCCCTCGGACTGTGGGATATGATTGGACAAACAGTTTATGGTCCTACGCCTTCCACAGACGATATTAATACATATAAATACATTTAGACCACTTAACTTAGTGATTGCTGTCAGGATGTGAAGATACTTTCAACCAGCATAGCAAAAAAGTTTTTGAACCAAATCACCTAACCTGCCTTTAAATAAATAAATATTTTTTCTCAAAGACGACAAATTAAACGTTACCAAAGTGACTTATCAAGATGTGTAAAATTATCTTGTAGACACTGAGTATGTCTACACAAGATCAGCAATGAAAATGTTGGAACATTTATTCACTCCTGTTATTATTATTGATGGATTGTTATCATTTTTAGTTTGACAATTTTTGCACCCATTTCAGGCATTCAGGGAGCATCCAGACACCAAAGGATATCACAAGATATCATGACCATGAATTAAGAATTTGTTTGCACGATCTATTAATTCAAATTATTAACTTGTGAAAGCAAATTCTTCATTTGAATCCATTTTTTTTTCTCAGGCATGTTATGTGTGGGGCTCTGTATTATTGTTACTGCTGTGAGTCACTATATGAAGCACCTCCTGCTGTTGTTTGACTACTATCCTGAAACATTCCAGGAACCACGGGCAACATTGGGGTGGCTAAATACCCTCAATGTGTTTTTGCAGCGTTGAGCAATGTAACCAATCACAGACATATCTGTTGAGTTCTTGAACGCAATGGCCAATCAGAAACATTTAGTCAGAATTCACTCACAGCTGAAAGCGCTGCAGTTTTTAGTGCAGTCTTGAACGATCGTGAATCATCTCATGACTAAGTGCAGACGCGATGTAAATAAAATATTCATTGTGCACTTTAGAGAGCTTCATTGATTATAACGGAACTTTGTAAGATCGCGATGAAGATAAGTGATGCTTTTTAGTGATAAAGGGAGCACGCTTTGCGCATTTTCTATAATCCATTCAGAATTTGTATGAAACTTTCGTTTTTTGGACACATACACCCTGCAAAGTTTCGGGAATGACAGCCGCATATTTATGTGGGATTCACTCTCGGAATAGCAGTGATTGGCAATGGACGAAATATAAAATATGTTGATTTAATTCTGGAACTGGTCTTGGCCAAACCTCCACTGTAACGGGGCTGACAAGACGTGAGACGTGCGGATCCATATGCAAGCTTTTTATTAGGAGAAGACAGAGACGTGGTCATAAAACAGGCATGGGTCAGATAATGGCAGACAGGTATATGCCGGGCAAAACACAAGAATGGTCCTAGGGCTAGCTTAGGTCGACGATTGGCAGACAGAATCACAGGGGTGAGACTAGAGGGATAAATCCAGGGAAAACAGGCAAAGATCCGAAACCACGAAAACAGGCAAGGCAAAAACAAGGAAAACACAGAGACTAGGAAAGGCTAAAGCTAAACAATACTCAGCAGAGAAATGAGGTTAGAGTGGGTGTTATATAGTGAGTGAGGTGATAATGAAACAGCTGTGTGCAATCAGTGCAATCAGTGATGTGTGCAATCAGTGCAATGAATGATGGTATATGTAGTCCGGGGTGCTATGCAACATTTTGTGTTGTGCGAGAGTCAATGTAATGGAAAGGGTGACCTCTGGTGGTGAATAAACGGAAGTCCATGGACCGAATTCGTGACATCCACAGACAGCGTGTGTCCTGTGTGAGATCTAATTCACGGACCAAAAGCGTGTGTAAACTTTATTGAGATAGGGAAATATCAACCAGTAATTTCATTTAATTTCCAGCAAAGTTCAGCAATTAATGGTATGCGATTTATGACAAAATATAGTCCCACAACTGATCGTTTATTTTTTCCTCATGTGTCTCGCCTTTGGTAACAGCGATTCAAAATGGAAGCATTTCAAGTGACACTGAAAAAAGACACGGAAAACTTCAGTGAACATCAGAAAAGCAGCGGCATATTTCTGGAATAAAAATGAAAGGCCATCTACTGACAAACGGGAAGCATCACCATTCAAGTCAGCAGGAAGAGCCAAAGCTAGTTCACAATAGAAGTCTGCGCAGGACTGTTTTTTTAGTCCCGCTCCCGCAAGGTTATATTCCGCACCCACCCGCTCCCGCTATATATTCACTCTTTGTTCACCTGCTGTCTGCTTAGAATAATTTTCTTCCCGACCCGACCATTCCTTCTTTTTTAGATCTCGTTTCCAGAATCTCACTTTTAAATTTCTGCTACTGAAAGAAAGAGAGATAGGCTAACAAATAAAAGTGTAGTCTGCACAAAACTATGTTATTTTATTCGTCTTGTCAATAGTCTTGAATTTATTGCCTTTGACTTAAATTTATAAGAATTCTGAATCTTAAGACACAAAATTTGTTTAATATTTTATGCAACACAGTAGGAAAAAAGTTTCAGAGAAAATAAAAATGTACAAAAATTGTATTTCTTATTTTTATTCGTCTTGTCATGATACAATTCGTTTAACATTTCCAACACAATTGGAAAAAGTGTCTCAAAGAGAAAAAAAATAAAAATGTAGGTTTTATAGCCTATTAGCTATTTTTATTCGTCTTATCAAAATACTAAATTCGTTTGACATTACAGTTAACACAGTAGGAAAAGTGTCGCAGAGAAAAATAAATAAATACGACATCTGTCATTTAAAATTATAGGCTAAGCAAAATATAAACAAAACCCAGTTGAACGGTTCAAAGATAGCGCATCCACACTTTCCTCCATCCTTACTCTGCTCTGTCACTCATCGACAACCTGCCTGTTCTGTCTGAGGGCCATATATTTACCACCGGTACAGCTTGCTCTGAGCATCGTTATGCACATGCTGCAGACCCCGCAAATAAAACGCGTGATGCAGAAAGCATGCGTGCAGCACATGCATAACAGTCCTGAGCGCAACAAGCTGTTACCGGTGGTCATAAGAATGACGCGCAGATAGCTGTCTAATGGACGGTCGGGGGGAACGGATAGTGATTAGACCGCCCGCTCCATTCAAATTACACAGGGTACGAACGTACCGCATTTAATCGGGAAATTTAATCGGGGTTCGAAGCAAGACTTCTAGTTCACAGTTACTAAAACTGGGCAAGCCTCTGAAGTTATGCTTGACTTGGATGACTGCTTGTGCGTTGCAACTATGGTAGGGCATGTTTTGATGCTTATCCGAAAAAAAATTATTTCGATTTATTATTATTTCATGTATACAAGTATATATCTTGCCCCCCCCCCCCCGAATCAAGAGTCAAATTTCGCCCATGCCAGGAACAATGACAGCACTTCCCAAACCAACAAATATCATTATGAAATGGTCTATTCCAGATCATCAAAACAATGATTGCAACATAAAAATTTAAGATTTTAATTAAACAGATATACTACTTTGTGTTTCTCAGTGGAAACGCGGCTCAAAACCTGTGGTCAATATTCAACTACCAAAACACGGCTCTAGAAAAGTAAGTGAGGAGGTAAAGTGAGAGGATGAGTACTCTTTGATGTTAATATCTGTAGGTTAAGCTCTCACTGAAGGCCTTGGGGACACTGTGTTTATTTGGATTGAAATGTTCTTCATGTAGCGCCGCCAATTAGCCTACGAGGGGATGAAGCCCATGTTATGAATTCCACCTTTTTTGGTTTCTTCCTCATTTCCTGCACTCAGACAGCAGTGATGGACAGCTCTTTGAGTCTCAGTTTCTCCATCTCACTCTCTTCCCAGGTTCATTTTTACAGAGGGATCAGCAGCAGTGACCTCACCACAGGCGTCCAATCAGAAAGAGACACATGATAGCAAAACACACTCTGCTCCAATTACAATGTGGAGGAAAACATAGGCAAGCCAGATAAAGTGATTATACTAGTATTTGCGTTAGCGCCAGTGCCTGTGGCTCACCAGGCGGGATTGTGGTGACCTTTGGTCTGGTTCTGACGGGTCTGTTTGGTTTTGGGGGGTGGTGGTCAAAGGACCAGATAAAGTAATGCTTCTATTACATGTTCTTCTGGATTGCCTGGGTCTGGTCTCTCTCTTTTCACAATTCATCCTACAATTCTCTTTTCACAAAAGACCAACCCACCTGTCAAGAATTAAAACAGCTTTATTATAATGTCATCTTACGTTAAGCACCAAAAACTTTCATGAAAATTGAAGTTGTTCTGAAAGGACATTTGAATGGATGGATGGATGGAGTGATGGATGAATATGGATGTATAAAAAAATGAATGCTTGACATTATGGATATATGGATGAATTAATGTTTGGATGGATTAATGTTTAAATGAACAGATGGATGGATAGATGGATAAATGTATGTATGGTGGATGAATATTTCAATGGATGGATGAATCAATGAACGCACGGCAAAGTAGATGGATGTTTTAAAGGGGTCATGAACTGAGAAAAAAAAATCTCTTGATCTTTTGACATGTGAGGTCATTGTACTATTAAAAACATCCTGTAAGTTTCAGAACTAAAAACTTTCTCGTTAGTCTAAAAACAGCTTATATTGAAGCCAAAATGACAGCTTGTGGAATGTGCCACTCTATGACGTAATAGTGTGGCTAAACCCCGCCTCTGCAGAAGATGATCAACGCCTGCTTCTACATCGCTGCCTGTTTAGCCCCGCCCAAAGATTCTGCAGCATTGCCTGTTTAGCCCCGCCCAAAGATTCTGCAGCATTGCCTGTTTAGCCCCACCCACAGATTCTACATCACTGCCTGTTTAGCCCCGCTCACCGATTCTACATCACTGCCTGTTTAGCCCCCCGATTCTACATAACTGCCTTTTTAGCCCCGCTTACAGATTCTACATAACTGCCTGTTTAGCCCCACCCACCGATTCAACATCACTGCCTGTTTAGCCCCACCCACGATTCTACATCACTGACTGTTTAGCCCCACCACCGATTCTACATCACCGCCTGTTTAGCCCCGCCCACAGATTCACACATGCTGTTTAGCCCCGCTCAACGATTCTACACCACTACTGTTTACCCCGCTCACAGCTCTACACCACTACATGTTGTAGCCCCACGCACGAGTCTACATACGCTTTGCCTGTAGCACGGCACACAGATTCTACACCACTGCTGGTTAGCCCCACTCACCGATTCTAAAAACCACACACTGCCTGGTTAGCCTTTCCGCTCACCGATTCTAAATACTGCCTGTTTGCCACGCTCAACCGATTCTCACCACTGCATGTTTAGCCCCGCGTCAACGATTCTAAATCACTGCTGTTTAGCCCGCTCACCGAATCTACTCACTGCCTGTTTAGCCCAGTTCTACATCAATGCGAAATTAGCACCGCACACCGATTCACTAACTGCTGTTTAGCCCGACCATGCGGTCTACATCATGCCTGTTTAGCCCCGCCCACCGATGCTACATCACTGCAGTTTAGCCCCGCTCACCGATTCTACATCACTGCCTATTTAGCACCGCACACCGATTCTACATCACTGCCTCTTTAGCCCAGCACACCGATTCTACATCACTGCCTCTTTAGCCCAGCACACCGATTCTACATCACTGCCTCTTTAGCCCAGCACACCGATTCTACATCACTGCCTCTTTAGCCCAGCACACCGATTCTACATCACTGCCTCTTTAGCCCCACCCACCGATTCTACATCGCTGCCTGTTTAGCACCGCACACAGATTCTACACCACTGCCTGTTTAGCCACGCTCACCGATTCTACATCACTGCCTATTTAGCCACGCCCACCGATTCTACATCGCTGCCTGTTTAGCCCCGCTCACTGATTCTACATCACTGCCTGTTTAGCTTCGCCCACTGATTCTACACCACTGCCTGTTTAGCCCCGCCCATCGATTCTACATCACTACCTGTTTAGCCCCACCCACAGATTCTACATCACTGCCTGTTTAGCCCCGCCCACCGATTCGACATCACTGCCTGTTTAGCCCCATGTTTAGCCTCGCCCACCGATTCTACATCACTGCCGTTTAGCAGCTCACCGATTCTACATCACGCCTGTGTAGCCCCGCTCACTGATTCTACATCACTGCCTGTTTAGCCCCCTGTTTAGCCCCGCCCACCGATTCTACATCACTGCCTGTTTAGCCCCGCTCACCGATTCTACATCACTGCCTGTTTAGCCCCCTGTTTAGCCCCGCTCACCGATTCTACATCACTGCCTGTTTAGCCCCCTGTTTAGCCCCGCCCACCGATTCTACATCACTGCCTGTTTCGCCCCCTGTTTAGCCCAGATCACCGATTCTACAGCACTGCGTTTAGCCCCGGTTAGCCCCGCCAACCGATTCACATCACTGCCTTTGGTTTTAGCCCACTGTTTAGCCCCGTCACGATTCTAAATCATGCTGTTTAGCCCCCTGTTTAGACCAAGCCCACGATTCTACATCACTGCCTGTTTAGCCACGCCCACCGATTCTACAGCACTGCCTTTTTAGCCCCACCCACCGATTCTACATCGCTGACTGTTTAGCTCCGCCCATCGATTCTACATCACTGTCTGTTTAGCTCTGGCCACCGATTCTACATCACTGCCTGTTTAGCCCCGCCCACCGATTCTACATCACTGAATGAACGTACTGAACGTACAGCAAGATGGATAGATAGAGGAACAGATGGACAAATGGAAGCACAGATCGTCATTATAACCTGTTGTGAATGTCTTCATTTCATGATTACTGGCGTATCATTCTGCAGGGATTTCCTCAAAGCCATTTGATGATCTTATTGACTGATGTGTCCAACATCTGGAGCAGTAATTATTGGTAATAACTTCCAGGCTCCAAACCGGCTGAGAGCTTGTCTCAGGATGTTGATCTGCATGGACTGATCCTGATTTTCCCACCCTGACTCTCATTTACACACAGAATGATGTTGAGAGTTCAAACTCAGAGTGACGGCTGCTGGCAAGACCCAAGAGTGCTTGATTCACAGTCCACCAAAATGAGACAGAACACACACTGAGACATACTGTCAGAATGTCTCTCTCTCTCCTTCTGCTGTATTTCAGGTGCCAGAACTCATCAGCTGAATATAATTACACTCATGATGAAGAGAATGAAGTTGCAAACACACAGACAGAGGTGAGATAGAGAGAAGACAGGGAAAGGGCTGGGGCTGGGGCTCTCTTTAAAGTAAATCAGTTCATTCAACATCCATCTAAATCCAAGTAAAAAAAAGGATTCCGCTAAGCTATTTGTCAAGATTCCAGTTTCAATAATATCAAATCAGAAATAAAATGTAAGAAACAATGGAATCATACATTTTGCTTCTTTAGCTAAAATCTTTTAGGCTATTCCAATCAATGTGCACTTTATCAAATGTATTTGGTTCTTTAACTTAACGTATGAATCGCAGCAGTTTCCAGATGAAATGAACACTAGGGGCAGTAAAATACTGACAACTTTTATTCCTTTTCACACAAAGTATGATATACAGGGCCAGAGATCCGATTAAGTAAGTCTAATTTTCACACAATTCCTTGTACAATATTATGTTATGACTTCAAAAACAATTTTAACATCCTGTTGGATTTGAAAACTGATACAGCTTCATATGTGTAGGTTTTGTAATGCAGTTTGCTCGGTAGCTCGCGTGATACGGCGTTGCACTTGTGAGGTGAAGAGCTCAAATCCGGGCGAATCCCATAAAACTACGGTTTGACGAAACAGATCAAACCTGTGTATAACAAGTTAAAATAGCACAGTTGCATCAGCAAATCCATTTTTATATCACTTTTGGATTTGTTAACACTATTGTGAAGGTTTAGTGTTGGGTTATTCCAACATGATAGAACATTAACCTTTTAGTGACACCCTAGACATTTGATTTTTGAACTGCCACAATACGTACCTGAGGCAATGTAATAAAAACGCAGCAATATGTGCCTGTACCAACACAATAAAACTGTGGCCACAGTCATGTATTGAACATGTGTTTTAGTGCTACTCACTGGACATTTCACTTTGAAAATGCCAGGAAACGTGCAATAAGGTATGTAATATCAGTATTGCAGAAACGTCGCCACAAGCACATATATCCGAATAGATTGGGTTGCAAATAACATAGACCCCACTTAACTACACCACAACAACACTCTACAAACCAGAACACCTTAAAATGGC
The DNA here is from genome assembly GCA_018155175.1 of Sinocyclocheilus anophthalmus. Lineage (NCBI taxonomy): Eukaryota > Metazoa > Chordata > Actinopteri > Cypriniformes > Cyprinidae > Sinocyclocheilus > Sinocyclocheilus anophthalmus. Next base: position 11,391 of record JADLZN010008502.1, on the reverse strand, counting down.
TTAACAAATACTGACCTACACTCATATTTCCCCTCAAAAACAGCTCTGATGGCAACTAAAATAAGTGGAATCATTTATTGATTAAACAAAATAGAGTTTTAAAGGAATATTTATTTTGGTAAAAAAAACTGAAAGTTTTTACAGTGTAGTTATAGCTGGGCTGACTCTATGGGATTCCCGCCATCATTGAGAGCTGGAACAGATACATTCAGCTCTCTGGACAGCTTAAAGGACAGGAAATGTGTCTGTCTAAGAGTCCAGTCTCTGACAGAAAAGCTCAGTGCTGTTCTCCTTGGAAAAGGTGATTTACTAAGTGCTGCTGAGGGTCACCTGAGGGTGGAAAATAGAAAATGTCTGGAGGTTATGGATGGAGGGTTTGCTGGTGTTGACATGTTTTAGGTTTGCTTTTCCTTTTTAAGACGAGCATCTGTGGTTGATGTAGAAAACTTAACAAGTGTGGTTTTTTTTTTGTAAGGAAGAAGTACATTAAAAATGCATTAAAAGGAATAGCTCACCCAACAATAAGTCATTATTTATTCACCCTCATGTTGTTCCAAGCTGCATGACTTACTTTGTACGTCAAACTCATGTTCTCATGTCATTGGAGACCTTTTCAATACAATTAAAGGAAATGCAGCTTTCAGCCTCCAATCAAATCCACCATAAAAGCGGTCTACATGACTTGTGGTTTAATGGCCACTGACTCAGATGACTCTGTTGTACTGGTACTATTAGATTTAAGTGCATCATTTGATAAAGTTGACCATGAGGTCTTGCTTGCTCGGCTAGAACAAGTTGTGGGCATCAGAGAAACTGCATTATGTTGGTTTCAGTCATATCTTAAAAATAGCAGCTTCTCAATCAATATTGGACAATATTTTTCTGGGGCGGTCCCACTGACTTGTGGGGTCCCCCAAGGCTCTATTTTGGCCCCTTTATTGTTTTCTTTATATATGCTTCCTTTAGCCTCTATTTTTGAAAAGCATGGCTTGTACTATCACTGCTAAGCAGACGATACTCAACTTGATTTGCCCCTGAAGCATAAAAATGGTGTACACTCCCTCTGTGCCTGTCTTACTGATGTCAAAGCCTGGATGCCTTTGAATTTTATTAATCTAAATGAGAGTAAAACAGAGTATTGTGCTTGGCTCTTCTGAAGTCCCAAACATTTCTCATGTAAATTCTGGTGTTTTATCTTCTTCAGTTAAATCATGTGTAAAAAAGCTTGTGTGTCTTTTTTCGATAGTGCACTTAAATTTGATAGGCAACTAAATTTAGTTGTCAAATCAAGTTTTTACCAATTTAGAACGTTGGCTAAAGTGAAGACCTTCCTTTTATTTAAGCACTTTGAAACTGCAATGCATGCTTTTATTTCTTCTAGAATTGATTATTGTAATTCCCTATATCTGGGAATAAACAGTTCTTCAATATCTAGATTACAAATGGTCCAAAATGCGGCTGCACGTCTTTTAACCGATGTTCATAAATACGAACATATTACTCCTGTGTTAATGTCTTTACATTGGCTCCCAGTACGCTTTAGAATTGATATTAAAGTGTTTTTGCTTGTTATTAAATGTTTAAATGGCCTCACTCCCCCTTACCTCTCCGACTTGCTGTGTGAATATCATCCGGAAAGTACTCTTAGATCTGCCAACCAGAGTTTGTTAACTCTTCCAACATCAAAATAAAATTCTAGGGGTGATCGAGCTTTTGCCATAGCCACACCTAAACTTTGGAACACGTTACCGATCCATATTAGAACTGAACCAACATTACATTTTTAAATCATAGTTAAAAAAATATCTCTATTCAAATTCAAAATCAAATTCAAAAGCATTGAAATATATTTTTCCTTCACATTATAATTTTTGAAAAGGAAATATTTCCTTTTCCATCACCATGTTTCTTTGGGGCCTCTGTTACACATTAAAATGGCTCATAAAGATCCACTGCAAAATTGCAGTCTAAAATGTAAATAATTATTTACACTATTTGCCTTCTGCTGAAGCTCCAAAATCTCATTTGCATGTTAAAAATATACATGAAGATGCGTCACTGCAGGTTAATATTTTTACTTCAATGCAAAATGTATTTAATCTTACTTTCAGTCATAGCTCTAAACTTTCACTAGCACAAATTCAGTATAGATCAAGAGAAATTTCATCTTCAACAGTGAATTCAATTTTGGTCTGTTACTCACACAAAGCTATCCAATGACTTTCTATGACTTAAGGATAAAGAACTTTTATAATTTTTCACGGTCCAGAGTGTGCGCTGATATCTTAAACACACATACACTTGTTGGGAACAGTGGCTTTGGAAAAGTACTGATGGGCCACCTGGTGGGATATTTCTTAGAGTAACAGTTTCTACTCAGAGAAGAGACAGAGGAACATCCTGTGAGGAAATCACCAAAATGCACTCATACAACCCCGGCACACATGTCTGCCGCATAAATCAGTTCACAAATTATCTTCCGTGGAGAATGAGGCTAACACAGTAGGAAAACAAACAGAGCTGTGTAGCCACTCAACCAAACAGCAATTTGCCATGGCTCTTTAGCGAAGCGATTTATGAGAACACACTGGTTTCTCGGGAGGATCATAATTCGGCCTCAGAGGACAAGATAACACTAGCAGAGCAGAGAGGGGAAGGAGGAAGGGCGTAAAGATTCTCCGGCTTTAGCTGAAGTAATGGAGGAACGCTGTTGCAGGATTGTTGCTCTTGAGTTTGAGCCAGACAGTGTTCAGGGATGCGGCCACACCGCTGAGAGTCAGCGCACGGCACTACAATAAATGGATCACGACAACTGCATCCGCCTCTCGCGCTCCTTTTTTCTCAATCTTTAACTTTCTTAGAAGGAACAGTCTGTCCTGTTCCTAAAGGACACTGATTATCGATTCGACATTCAGCTCAAGTACTATTCGTAAGCACCAAACCACAGGATTTCATTAATTTTTATTATTTAATGGGCCATTATTACAATGATTCACTTCTAAACTATTGACATTGTGAGAGAAAAACCACTGATGTTTCTCTCAAACTGAAGATGAAACATTTAGCAGATGCTTTTATCCAAAGCGACTTACAAATGAGGACAATGGAAGCAATCAAAATCAACAAGAGAGCAATGATATGCAAGTGCTATAACAAGTCTCAGTTAGCTAACGCAGTACACATAGCAAGTGTGTATTGTTATAAGTAGTGTGTTGTGATTTTTTAAAAATTATAGAATAAAAGAAAAACAGATATAATAAGAAAAAGAATAGAGCAAGCTAGTGTTAGAGGCTTTTTTTGCTTTTGTTAATTGTATAATAAAAAAACAAAACAAATAGATAGAAATACAAAAAGATTAGAGAAGCTAGTTTTTTTAAGAAAACAAGCAGTTAGTAAATAAATAGAGTGCAAGTCTTAAAGGGGCAAGTTTTTTTTATTTAAGAACTTATAATTAGAAAAGATGAGTGCTTAGAGTAGAGTTAGAGGGTCTAATAAAGATGGAAGAGATGTGTTTTTGCCAATTCTTGAAGATAGCTAAGGACTCAGCTACTTGGATTGAGTTGGGCAGGTCATTCCACAAGCAGGGAACATTTAATTTAAAAGTCTGTAAAAAGTGATTTTGTGCCTCTTTGAGATAACACAATAATATGCCGTTCACTTGTAGAACGCAAGCTTCTAGAGGCACATAAATCTGAAGTAATGAATTTAGGTAAAGGGGTGCAGAGCCAGTGGTGTTTTTATAGGCAAATACTAATGCCTTGCATTTTATGCGAGCAGCTATTGGTAGCAAGTGCAAATTGATAAACAGAGGTGTGACATGCGTTCTTTTCGGCTAATTAAAAATTAATCTTGCTGCCGCGTTTTGGATTAATTGTAAAGATTTGATAGAACTGGTTGGAAGATCTGCCAAGAGAGCATTGCAATAGTCCAGCCTGGACAGAACAAGAGCTTGAACAAAAAGTTGTGAAGCATGTTCCGAAAGAAAAGGCCTGATCTTCATGATGTTGAATAAAGCAAATCTGCAGGACCGGGCAGTTTTAGCAATGTGGTCTGAGAACGTAAGCTGATCATCAATCATAACTCCAAGGTTTCTGGCTGTTTTTTTATGGTTGATGTGCCTAACTGGATGGTGAAATTGTGATGAAACGATGGGTTTGATGAAACCACAAGCAGTTCTGTCTTGGCAAGGTTGAGTTGAAGGTGATGGTTCTTCATCCAGCAAGAAATGTCTGTTAGACAAGCTGAGATGCGAGCAGCTATCGTCGGATCATCAAAATGGAATGAGAGGTAGAGTGTCATCAGCACAGTAGTGATATGAAAGGCCATGTTTCTGAATGACAGAACCTAACCTAATCTATGCCATGTAGACAGAGAAGAGAAGTGATTCAAGAACTGAGCCCTGAGGCACTCCAGTAGTTAGATGTTGCGACTTGGACACCTCACCTCTCCAAGATACCTTGAAGGACCTATCTGAGAGGTAAGACTCAAACCACTGGAGTGCAGTTCCTGAGATGCCCTTTGCCAATAGGGTTGACAGGAGTATCTGGTGGTTAACTGTGTCAAAAGCAGCGGACAGTTCCAGCAAGATAAGTATTGAAGATTTGGAATCCGCTCTTGCCAGCCTTAGGGCTTCAACAACTGAGAGCAAGGCAGTCTCGGTCGAATGTCCACTTCTGAAACCAGACTGGTTGCTGTCGAGGAGGTTGTTCTGTGTGAGAAAGGCAGAGACTTGGTTGAACACAGCTCATTCAATAGTTTTTGCAATGAAAGAAGGGAAAGAAGGTCTGTAGTTCTCTAAAAGAGATGGGTTAAGGGAGGGTTTCTTAAGTAGTGGGGTTATACAAGCCTGTCTAAATGCTGAGGGAAAAACTTCACCAGTGTGAAGGGATGTGTTAATGATGTGAGTGAGTGCAGGTACAACTGCAGGAGAAATGGCTTGAAGGAGATGAGATGGAATAGGATGGTAGGAGGATTAGAAAGGATAAGTTTGGAGACTTCTGCCTCAGAGAGTGAAGAGAAAGATGTGAACGAGTGTATGTTTGCTGGTAAGATGTGCTTGACAGATTGTGGTGTGAAAAATTGTGCACTGGTTTTAATTTTATTAATGAAGAACGTGACAAAGTCATCAGCTGTTAGAGTTGATGAAGGAGGGGGAGGAGGAGGACAACGGAGGGAGGAAAATGTTTTAAAGAGAATGCGAGAATTAGATAAATTGTTAATTTTGTTATGATAGTATGTTCTTTTAGCAGTGGAGACATTAGCAGAAAAGGAAGAGAGGAGTGACTGATTCACATTAAGGTCAGTAGGATTTTTTGATTTGCGCCATACCCATTCAGCAGCCCTGAGCTTAGAATAATGTTCGTGGAGAACATCAGACTGTCAAGGAGCAGCAGGGGTGGTACGGGCTGGCCTGGAAGACAAGGGGCAGACAGTGTCTAAACAAGATATAAGAGTGGAGCAGAAAGTATCAGTAGCACTGTTAGCATCAAGAGATGCTAACTGTTTAGGGGGAGGAAGCGAAGATGAAACCATAGCAGATAGCCGGGAGGGTGAGAGTGAGCATAGGTTACGTTGAAAAGTGACATGTGGAGGGGTATGTGTTGTGTCAGGAACCATGTTGAGGTTAAGAGTGAGGAGGAAGTGATCCGAGGTGTGCAGTGGAGTAACCAGCACATGATCAGTGGAGCAGTGTCGTGTGTAAATAAGGTCCAGTTGGTTGCCTTGATTTTTGAGTAGCCGTAGTTAACACTCTCTTGAGATCAAAAGAGGCAAGCAGAGTGTGGAAGTCTGCAGCCAGAGGTTTATCTAGGAGGATGTTGAAGTCTCCAAGCATAACTAGGGGAGTACCATCCTCAGGAAAGGTTGAGAGTAGCACATCTAATTCATCCAGGAAGTTACCTTGTGGTCCTGGGGGTCGATAAACAACTACAAAATGGATTTTAAAAGGGTGGGTAATAGTGACTGAATGTGATTCAAAGGAGCTGGTAATACCCAAAGAAGGTAAAGGAATACATGTCCAATCATTAGAGATAAACAGACCAGTAGCTCCACCTCTTCCAGTCAGATGGGGAGTGTGGGAAAATGAGAAATTATTGGAGAGTGCTGCAGGTGTGGCAGTGTCCTCTGGTTTGATCCACGTCTCTGTGAGGGCCATGAGGTTTAGTCTTGAATGACTATGGTATGCGTTAGAGTACGAGACCAAACGCGACTTCAGCACATCTCAACACAGAAAACAAAACAAGCGTTTCCAAGCAATGACAACTGCACTAAACACAAATGAAACAAGAAATAAGTACACTTATGAGCTGCTTTTAACTTCCGTTGATTGACTGCTTCTCTCAAAGAGTATTTCTTCAATGTCTTTTGTTAGCGCTTCAACACACTTTACTGTTTATCACAAGAAAGGACTAAGCAAGCACACGACACTGACAAGATATGCGATACAGTACGAGACCAAACGATTTATGATTTAGAATTCCATCTAGTTTGACACTGGTTTGATTGGCTGAAACATTTGATTAAACTAGAATAAAATTAGCCTCTGTCTGGAGTCCTGCACAGACGTTCTTTGAGTGACACCAAAACTAACTGTGAAAATAACATATTATTTTAAGATGTTAAGAACAAAAAATATGACAAATCTATTAGTTGTGAATTATTTTAATCTTTGCAAAGCAGCTAATATTTAGAGCACTTTAGAGCATTCTAATACTTAGTTTCTTAGAATCTAAGTAAATTGCAAATAAAATTGCCACTGCTCATTTATCTTTCAATTATATTTTTATATATTTGAGAACATAGTTACATTTAGAGTAGGGGTGGGGTAAGACGCCAAAATATCTGTAATAGTAAAATGTAAGTATACATACATTTATAAGAACCATTTTTTATGCATGCGTAAAATACTTTTATGTTTCACATGATGTCAAAATATCCATCTATTATGTTTCAGCAATATACACAATCATACTAAAAATATTTATAAATGTTTTGTATGGATACTAATAAAATTAGGCTGCCAAATCCTATGGTTTTGGGTAAATTTTGTTGTCACACTGTAAATTCTTCTGTTCCGTGTTTTTAATTAAAGGGATAGTACACCCAACAAATGACCCTCATCCTCATGTCGTTTCAAACCCGTAAGACCTTCGTTCATCTTCGGAACAAAAATGAAGATATTTTTCATGAAATCCAAGAGCATGCGTCGTGGTACTGTGAACGTGCGTTGAAGACTAACGGAAGTCTAAAGTCATTATTTTTGTTTTCTTTGAACAAAAAAGTATCCTCGTAGCTTCCTAACTTTACAGTTGAACCACTGATGTCACATGGACTATTTTACCAATATCCTTACTACCTTTCTGGGCCTTGAACGTGGTAGTTCCATTGCTGTCTCTGGAGGGTCAGAAAACTTTCAGATTTCATCAAAAATATCTTAATTTGAATTCTGAAAATGAATGAAGGTCTTACAGGTGTGAATCGACATGAGGGTGAGTAATTAATAACCAGATTTTTTTTTTTGGGTGAACTATCCCATTAAACTGTGGTTCCAAGGTAAATAGATGGTTTTCAATATCGGCTTTATTCAGGGGCAGAAATCTGGGTGTTACAAATCCTCATTAAGCACAAACAAAACCAAACCAGATTTAGCCACATTCAAAGGTGGAGGGAAAAAACTGTCAGAAATATAATAAGTTAGTATATAATTTCTAATATTTAATTTATAATAAAAAATAAAACACTCTTACAGGAGGACTCAATTGTGAGTATTAGAAAACAAAAGATACATTTTTTTGTTAAATTTAAAATCTGCTATGACATCACTTTGTAAAACCCTTTTGATTATTACAGTATTTGAAACATTATTTCAGCTGTAAATCACACACACACACACACACAAAACATACGGTAAGAAACATTAGGAAAATGTCATCACAGACAGTAATGTGCACCTTGTGCTCAGCAGGATGTACAAGTAAGTGTGTACGCGCACATTGTGTGTGTGTGTGTGGTGTGTTGTGTTTGTGTGTGTGTGTAAGTCAGCCCAGCAGCCAAACCACGTGATTGAAGGAAAAGAAGGCCAAACACACACCTTCATCATCACCATCGCCTGTAATCTCACTTGACCACTATGATTCATGCAGTATCATCTGATAAAGCATTCTCTCTTGAATATTCATACTGTAGATGTTCAAAGTTTCAGCCGTTAGTGGGAATTATTCATTTATATTAGTAATTCTCTGTGTGTGTTTGTGTGTGATGTGTGTGTGTGTGTGTTGTTGGTGTGTGTGTGTGTGTGTGCGCAAGTTTTAATGAGACTCAAATTTGTATGAAGACAAAGGTATATGAAGGTATTACAATGAGATTTAGGTGGACTTATGAGGACATACCCCATTGTCCCCATTTTTCAAACGCTTATTACATTACAGAGTGAGTTTTTTTAAATGTAAAAATGCAGAAGTTTCCTGTAAGGGGTAGGTTTAGAAGTAGGGTTGGTGTAGGGCAATAAAAAATACAGTTTGTACAGTATAAAAAACATTACGCCTATGGAATGTCCCCACAATTCACAAAAACAAACATGTGTGTATGTGTGTGTGTGTGTGAAAGAGAGAAAAGTGTGTGTGTGTGTGTGTGTGAGTGTGCTGCGGTTTTGTGACATATGAGGACACAAATTTGTTAATGACATGGGTATGAAGGTATTACAAGGAGAAGGTGACTTTTCAGGACATTACCCCATGTCACCACTTTTCAAAACGCTTATAAATCAAACAGAATGGAGTGTACTGAAAATCTGAAATACCACAAAGTTTCCTGTGAGGGGTAGGTTAGGGGTAGGGTTGGTGTAGGGCAATAGAATATACAGTTTGTGCAGTATAAAAACCATTAAGCCTATGGGATGTCCCCATAAACCATAAAAACAAACCGGTGTGTGTGTGTGTGTGGGGGGGGGGGGGGGGTTGATCAAATGTCTAAATTGAAAATCTGGTAACGATTTAGCCAGTGACCACTGTATCATTGAAATATCCATCTGTGAATTAGAAAATGAGGACATATATTCTTATTATAGGATATATTGACCATTATAAATGTATGGATGGTTGTGTAATAACACTTCATGTCCTTAAAGTCGGTAAGAAATGGAAATTGTGATAATCTTTTATCCCCTATGTTGACATATATCTAAGTGAAATTACAATGGCACACAAATTAAATAAATAAATAAAATGATGTTTCACATCACAATGATCACACAATGCATTTTTTCAATATATACAACAGAATGGAACAGAACACGACGGTCTAAAGAGGAGTTGTTAAGGTTTTTAAAACTTGACACTGGTTAAAACAGTTGAGTTTACAAGACAATGAAAAACAGATAGACACTACTAAACTGACAAAACATCCTGCAAAGCTAAATTAAATTCAAAGAACGCATCCTGTGAGCTTTCTGCATGCTTACTCTCTAAACTACTTGGCGGAATAGCAACAGAAAGCAGCCGATCGCTGGTTAAACCTAATTTGTGTATAAGTATAGATGTAGTAGGGTGCTTATACTGTAAGTGCGCCTTACTTTCAAGATGATGGTACTCTTGCGGTCGTTCACTGTGGTTCAGTTTTCAATAGCAAATCTATCCAGTGATAGTAAAATAAGAAAAAGATTAAATAGCACAACATGAAGTCATTATAGGGACCTGTTGGTCAAAACAAACCGCACACTGCAACAGACCAGATGGTGGATCAGCACCTAGAGAGGACCTCTACAGCCCTGAAAGTCAGCAGAGACCAGGACAACTAGATGAGCCCCAGATACAGATCCCCAGTAAAGACCTTGGTAACACTTTATTTCGATAGTCCACTTTAGACATTTTATTACAGTAAGTAACTTTGCAACTACATGTCAACTAGCAGTAATTAGAGTATTAGTAGACTGTATGCTAAATATCTGATAACACTTATTTGTCAACTTATCTATAACCCTAAACTACCTAAGTCTACTATTGAGAGTTAGTAGAATGTAGTTGCAACTTAAGTGAGAATTAGTTGACTTGTAGTTGACATGTAGTTACAAAGTTACTTACAGTTAGAAGAATGTCTAACAGTGACTACGAACAGTGGAAACCAAAGACCTTGTCTCAGACGGCCACCGGGACAAGACTGCAGGAGCCAGTTGAGTCCTATGACAAAGTGACAGGCTGCAGCCTGGCCTGGAATGAAACTGCTGGTTTGTCTGGTCAGAGGAGAACTGTCCCCCGACTGAGCCTGGTTTCTCCAAGGTTTTTTCTCCATTCTGTCACCGATGAAGTTTTGGTTCCTGTGCCCTCAGGTCATGATCATCTAAAGAGAATATAGAAGATAAATAGTCAACTTCAGCAGGCAATCCAGTAATAAAGTCCTGACCGAACAGCCTGCGTTCATTTTGAAACAAGTGTGTACTGAGAGTCTATGCTCAAAATATAAAACATATATGACATCGTCCAACCGGAATGAATTTATAGTCTGAAGCTAAAAAAAAAAAAAATCTGAGTCTGTGACCATCATACACTACATGATTTTCTGTGAAATCTGTCAACTCCGACTGCCCAAAATCTGCAGACTTGCGCAAACTTTCATCAACTATGTTCAACCAGAACATTCAGACTGCAAATAGGGGCAAACAAAAATCTGAGCAAATGTCATGTGTATTCCAGCCTTAAGATGAATGAATAGATGCTTACACATTTGTACACACAAAAGTTTTTTGCAGATCTGTTTGGACGTAAGTATAGAGTTTTTCAAATGTACCACTTACAGTAATTGTGAAAATAGCACTAAAGTGATTCAAAATAGTTGGAACAAATAAAAGCCCATGCACATTAACAACATCATGTACAACACATTAAATTTGACCCAAAGATCTAAAGAACAGTGGAACTGTTTTATTCAAAATGTTATGAGCAGATTTAATCATAAATTACAACTTTTAACCAACAGGTGGCACTTTCACCAAACCAAAGTTTTCCCAACAAAATTGAGGTGGTGTTTACCGATTTTAATTTCAATCAGCCAAAATCTTGCCAAGATACAACCTTTGAAATAAAAAAAGTTTCTAGATTAAATTATTATTATATGGAAGAGACGTCCCAGTCAGTGAAACAATTGTCAGAAAGTTTTTCCACATGGTTCTGTGGCTGCCATAGACTCCCAACCAAAAAAAAATTAATAATGAACCCCCTCTGATTAATCACAGCGATGACTTGTACTTCCAAAGCCTGAATCTGTTTTTGTGTGTGTTTGTGTGAGCAGTGAAAATATATAAAAGAGAGAGCGCTCGGGTAAATCAGCACGAGCTGATAAATTAGTTTTGATGGGTAACCTTGACTGGAAATTGCTACCACTAACTCAACACCAAGGCAA
>JADLZN010008500.1:0-87081 GCA_018155175.1 Sinocyclocheilus anophthalmus | reverse complement strand
AGTATATTTCTGCTGAAGATTTCTGAAAAAAAGTGGAGGTGTAACACTGCAGGACTGAATAAATTAATTTGGAAGTAGTTCCAAATCATAACAAATATAATTAAACTCAGGTAAACTTTATTTTAGATAATGCCATATTTATTTTTATTTTAAACTATTCAAAATTAATTTGAATAATTTTATGATTATAGGCAAAACCTTTTTTTCCACCCAAATGACAAGAGAAAGATGAATGGCCTTTTTTGAGGACAATACAAATCGATTTAATGCTCAAATATAGCCTTACCTCAGATGTCACACCCACGGACCGTTGGCTAAATGTCTGATGCATATGGCACACAAAATTGTAAACACTTTGGGAGTTTCGAAGTTGTCATCGGATTGGTTGAATTATACAGGATTTCCGGGAGACGTGTGTGTCGCGTTCTGCCTGGAAACAAATATGCCGTGACACCAAACCCCCTCATGGAAGAAGAAAGCCGTCGTGTTTACAATTGTGATAATGAGTGCTTATCAGGATCAACTAAATTATGGATTTTCAAAAGTATGTAAAATATTTAAAGTTCGCGGCACAGAATCTTTAAAATACGTCCAAGAGTTTTACACACAGTCTGTTATTGTTTGAGGTCTTACTTAGCTGTTATTGTGGTGACATTTCCACGCCCCTAAACATGATGCGGCACAAAACGAAACGTGATTGGTTGCTTTATCTGTCTGTCATATGGCCTCTTGGGCGGTCCTTGCCATTCAAAACGGCCAAGGTTCCCAGACCTTCTGCTGTGAGTCTGAAGGTCTGGCTACGCGAGACTACTCAAATACCAACTGTCTCCAACAAGAAAGTTGCAAGTAGCAAATTTCGGTTCATTGTGTGCCTTCAGTTGTGCTAATGCTCATACTTTGCTAGTAATTTGCATACTGTGCTTATGCTCTTTGCCAACCATAAGCTGATTGTGAAGAAACTGACAGAAATGTATCTATTACAAGTGTATTCAATGCATTCATCCATGGTACAAACAGGTTATTGCCATGTACCCTTACTGTTTCATATGAAATACTTATAACACATGCTCATTAGACCATTCCATGTTTTTTGTTTTTTTTAATAGATGAATTGTAGCTTTTCTTCTGATAACTGTAGTCTAGTGAGAGACTTCTGTGAATATCTTGTTGGGTAACCATGTGTCTGTGGTATTGGCAGATACAGTGTCAGGCAAACTGCAGAACAACAACATCTACACCATCGCCAAGAGGAATGTAGAAGGCCAGGACATGCTGTATCAGTCGCTCAAACTTACCAATGGGATCTGGATCCTCGCCGAACTCCGTATACAACCTGGCAATCCCAATTACACGGTAATCACTCACAGCGCAAAGATTCACCAATTGTGCATTCAAACAAAGTCCGACTCGAGGAATGCATGCCAATTTGACACAAAGAGCAAAATAAATCGTGTCCCTTGACAAACAAAATGCTTTTGACATGGTCCAGAACATATTCAAGGACATCCTTCATCCCTTAGTTTGAGGGAATAATATATGAACATAAAACCTGGTTTATTTTTATCTCTTCTATTTTGTACACCAATCCACTCGAAGGTTTCAGCACATTATTATATAATTCAGTGCTCTGAAGATCAGGCTTTTAAAACATGATAAATTTATGACCTTGAAAGCAGTACTTTCTGCTTGACTTGCCTGCCTAATGCATTAAATGAAGAGGAAGGTCAAGAGCAGTGTGAAGCACTCAGAAAAGGCTTGTCTCATGAAAGGTAGAGTATTGATCCAAATTTTTAAAGCAATTTTAAAGTTACTTTCTGACCCTCCATAGACGGCAATGCAACTACCATGTTCAAGGCCTGAAAGGTAGTAAGGACATTGTTAAAATTGTCCATGTGACATCAGTTGTTCAACCGTAATGTTATGAAGCTAAGAGAATACTTTTTGTCGGCAAAGAAAATAAAAAAATTACAACTTTATTCAACAATTCGTCTCGTCTATGTCAGTCTTTCAACGCTGCTTTTCACGAGGATGTGAGAGTGCCATGACGCATGCGTGTGATGATTGCTGCTGACACATGAGCCGGTTGATGTCTTGTCTTAACCCGCTCGAGGTGCAACAACACATCCAAGTGAAAGATATAACACCAACATGTCAAAAAAAAAAACTATATAATCTATCTAATAAAAAAATCTATCTGCCTTGAGTCTGTTGGGATATACCTCTACTACTTTGCAATCTATCTATCGATCTATCTCGAAAACTTAGACGATTTTAGGTTTTATAATTTTTTGAACAGTATTTACATTGTTGTAGTTTAAACTTACGTGTGTTAAACACACACCAAATAACGAGATTTAATAGAAGCATAAGACATTCAGCTAAATATAGCATTTGGTTCACACAAAAAAGAAAAAACTAAAAGGTTTAATTACATGTGGAATTTTTTTTATTTTTAGGGCATCTCTTTTAAGTCCCTTTAAAGTGTGAGTATGTTAAAAATCCAATCCAAATGTCTATACTTACTTGTGGATATCTGTCCACTGCTTTTGATATGGTGAACCACCATATTCTCCTGTCAACCCTATTGGAAAATGGCATCTCAGGAACCGCATGCCAGTGGTTTGAGTCTTACCTCTCAGATAGGTTCTTCAAGGTGTCTTGGAGAGGTGAGGTGTCCAAGTCGCAACTTCTAGCTACTGGGGTGCCTCAGGGCTGAGTGCTTGGTTCACTTCTCTTCTCTGTCTACATGGCAGCACTAGGTTCTGTCATTCAGAAACATGGCTTTTCATACCACTGCTCTATGCTGATGACGCTTAACTCTACCTCTCATTCCATCCTGATGATCCGACGAGAGCTGCTCGCAACTCAGCATGTCTAACAGACATTTCTTATTGGATGAAGGACCATCACCTTCATCTCAACCTTGCCAAGACAGAACTGCTCGTGGTTCCATCAAACCCATCATTTCATCACAATTACACCATCCAGGTAGGCACATCAACCATAACTCCTTCAAAAAAAAAACAGCTAGAAACCTTGGAGTTGTGATTGATAAGCTGAATTTGCAAGATTAATATTTAATGAGCCGAAAAGAACACGTCACACTTCTGTTCATCAATTTGCACTGGCTACAAATAGCTTCTCGCATAAAATTCAAGGCATTAATGATTGCATACAAAACCACCACTGGCTCTTCACCCATTTACCTAAATTCATAGAGTTATGTGCCTCTAGAAGCTTGCATTCTGCAAGTGAACGATGCATTATTGTGCCATCTCAAAGAGGCAAAAAATCACTTTCATGGACTTTTCATTAACTGTTCCTCCTGGTGGAATGACCTGCCCAACTCAATACGAGCAGCAGAATCCTTAGCCATCTTCAAGAAACGACCAAAAACACATCAGTTCCATCTTTATTTGACCCTCTAACTCTAGCACATTCTATTCCATTTTAATTCTACTTTATCTATATTTATATTATTTTTTTATTTTTAAACAAACAGTAGCTTCTATTTTTTTATTCATCTATGGTTTTTTTGTGTGTGTGTGTGTGTGTGGGGTGTTGTGGCTTGTGTGTGTGTGTGTGTGGGGGTTGTGTGTATAATACTATATATATATATAATATATATATATTATAAAACCTGATACGTGTACTGCGTTAGTAACCGAGACTTTCATGTGCACTTACATATGTTGCTCTTGTGTTATTTTATTGGCTTCTATTGTCCTCATTTGTAAGTCGATTTGGATAAAGCGTCTGCTAAATGTAAATGTATAAACGTCATATTATTATATAATTCATATCAGCCTATGAGCAGCAGTGACTCTCAGTGTCAGTGGTGCTTCACAGACCTCTCATCGGGTATCAAATCTGGTTGCATTTGAAATTGAGATGCAGAGTATGGAAATGAGTGCTCATCATCCGTTCGAGGTCTGTACTTACATGTTTTATAATTCATGTGGAGCCAAACATCAGTGCTCTGCTCAATGCTCTGCCTGGTGAATTGAAATCTATTTTGCTCAGTGAGGCACAGAACACAGGTTGAGCACCTGCAGTGAACCTTTCCTTGGCAACAGCATGACACTGGAGATTGATAAGCTCCGGCTGTACATTTGACAGTGGTTTGTTATAATCATATGAGTGATCATCATATTCAACCGTTTTTATGCTCGTTCATCTAACACAGAGCACTTGGATAAAACTGGCTTTATGACAAGCTAGACAGAAAATCCCTCTTCAGCTCTTCACAACTCGCTGCTAAGCATGCAGTGATGTGTAAATGTGTGTTTGTGCAAGAGAGAGTGTGTACACAGCAGATGGCCAGTTTCTGAAACCTGAAAAGTGCTGCCTGTGCAGGTAGTGAAGGGATGGAAAGGTTCTGGATTTGATTCTGGTCCTTAACGTTTCCATTATTACTTCTAGTACTTTTAAGGAATAAATATTTTATTATGTTAAAATATATATAAAAATATAAATGCAGTTCAGTAATTGGCCTTATATGGTTAAAACAAAAATATTAAACATAAAAATTGTGAAAACAGCGGTACCATTAATTATATTAATATTATATAAATTAATATTATATATTTTAAATAAGCAAAATATAGGTTTTTGCATTTTTAGCAAAAATAGACTGTAAAAACCATATGTGACCCTGGACCACAAAACCAGCATAAGGGTCAATTTTTCGAAATTGAAATCTGAAAGCTGAATAAATAAGCTTTACATTGTTTGTTAGGAGAGGACAATATTTGGCAGAGAGACAACAGTTGAAAATCTGGATCTGAGTGTGCAAAAAAAAAATCAACTATGAGAAAATGGCCTGTCCACTAATTTAGCAATGCATATAGCTAATCATAAATTAAGTTTTGATATATTTATGGTTGGAAGTTTACAAAATATCTTCATGGATCATGATATTTACTTAATATCCTTATGATTTTTGGCATAAAGGAAAAATCTATAATTTTCACCCATACAATGTATTTTAGGCTATTGCCACAAAAATACCCAGCGATCTTAAGACTGCTTTTTGTGCTACAGGGTAAAATATATGGGGTGAAAACCTTCTCACTATGAAATAGACACAGAAGCTGGCATGGCTTAAAAAAAAACAAAAAACCTTTGTTTGTGGGCTGTGTTAGATTTGAATACTAGCTTATTGCCACAGTGTATAGACCGTTATACTCCTTACTGTTTAAAAATAGTATTCTGTTGGAAAACACAAATATTTTTAAAAATATGACAGAATTCTACATTTATGTTATTCAAGAGTGTTTTTGAAAGACGACTCTTGCTCACCAAGGCTGCATTAATATGAATAAAAATACAGTAAAAAAAACAGTAATACTGTGAAATATTAGTTTAAAATAGCTATTTTCTGTTTTAATAATTTTAAAATATTTATGCAATCTAGCAGCAGTCATTACTAGTCTTTAGTGTCAGATGATCCTTCAGAAATTATTCAGATATGCTGATTTGATTTTTGAAAACAATCTTATAATATTTTAGGTTTTTCAGGATTCTTTAATGAACAGAAAATTCAAAAGAAAAGCAAAAATATTTTAAAGAGTTTTTTTTTTGACAATGTTAAAAGGACTTACTGTCATTTGATTAATTTAATGTGTCCTTGCTGAATATAAGTATTCATTTCTTTAAAAAAAAAAGAAATACTGACCCCATACTTCTGAATGGTAGTGAGTGTTTTGGTCTCATTGTGCTGCCTTTACATTTATTTAACTTTAAAAATGAATATGTCTTATTGCAAAGATTTATGACTATTTATAATGTGTTCTACTTCATCTAGTTGTTCTAGGATCTATTTCAGCAATATTTTTCTTTGTACTAAATATATACAAAAGTAACTCAAATCTGTCTATGAAGTATTTATTTATAGTTTTTATATAATATTTATTCAGTTGCTACTGGGTGAACTGTAATGTATATTAGTAGACAAAAGACAAATTTTCATGTATTTTTTTGTTGTTGTTGTTGTAAACTGTGTAAAAGTCTTTGCTGTCATTTTTGATCAATTTAAATGTATCCTTGCTGAATAGTTTTTTTTGTTTTTTTTGCTTAAAAAAATGATGACCCATACTTCTGAATGGTTGTCTCAGTGTGCTGCCTTGACGTTTATTACTTAAAAATGAAGATGTCTTATTGCAAAGATTATGACATTTATAAAGTGTTTACTCATCCTGTGGTTGTAGGACAGCAGCTTTCGAGAGATCCTGTCCAACAGCAGGCAGTGACAGTGGTTGGCTTCTGCGTTCATGCTCGGTGGGTGCCCCATGCTCTCTGCCCGATCTCCAACCCCAGCACAGCTCCCTCGAGCACCTAGTCTGATCGCCAACCAGCTGCCCAGCATGATTTTCCCCCATCGAATGGACAGGATCATTTCACCTGCGGTCTCTTGTCCTTGGAATTTTGCGACTCACTAAGACATGTGCGTCTACTCGCCTGCGTGAACGAGCACCCTCCATCGCCTCTCCATCTTGCTCAATGGTTGCTGCCTTGGAACGTTTTCAAGCCTTTGTCGATGGTGAACGCAACGAGGACGATTGGGAAAGACCTGGTCCCCGGTCGCAGCCCACCAACATCGCGTCTACATCATGGCGAGGATGTGTGCAGCCAGGACATTCTGCGTGTGTGAAGCCCAGCGTGCCCGGGAGCGGATCATCTGGACAGCTACGAGCAGCTGGTGTACGGATGGGTTGTGGAGATCATCTCGCAGCAGTACCACAAAAACTCAGCCACTTCATCTTGTGAGAGACGAAGCGGGTTCCCAGACCTCAGCGGTCAACCGCAACGAGGACCCGATGAGTTCTCCTTCGGGGGCCTGGCGCTGTGGGACCTCGCGTCGTTGATCACTCCATGGTAAGGGAGATTTTAAATCTTCACGTGCCTAGAGGGCTAAACTTTCCATATACCATTCATCTGAAAATTAATATACTGAAAAGATGTCTGTTTGAGAGTTGTTGCTTGCTTGCTATCAATATGTATTTTTGTTAATTTTTTTTTTCATTTAAAAAATCCTTTCAAAATTAATTAACGATTAAATTACCTAATACATTGCAAAATTGAACATTTTCCCTCTACATAAACCTTATCCAAATGAATAATTAAATGACATATAATAATAATATAATAAAGTACTAATACTGTAATAATAATAACAAAGAAAAAAATCTAAATACAATTTTGTACCATTATTGTGTATAATCAAACATAACATAGGTCATTATTTTTTGTGTGTGTGTTGTTTGGTGTGTGTTTTTTAATTAATCATGTATGTGTGTGGGAAAAAAAAAAAAAAAAAAAAAAAATATTAATATTTTTTTTTTTTATAACTCGCCTAAAAATATTTATCTATTTTATTTCTATGATAATTCAGCTCCATAACCTTTTTCATAACATTAATAGCCAATAACAGCAGGAAAACAAAATGGCTCTTGGATTTAACGTGTGCTGGGCAACATATATTTTGTATGTCGTAATTTTCTGTCCTGTAATTCAATTATTCAGTTCATCAATCTTAATACAAAATTGCAATATAATAATTACATTTTGGAATGGAGGTCCACATCGTTTTTGTATCTGACAGAACTTACCCACATGAAATTTTTATTCAAATTAACCATTGGTATGTAAGCGTATTTTTACTTTTGTAGTTTTTCTCTCATGTCTCAAGAATCAGTGAGTCAATAAAGCAGCCTCCTCTTTTTGTGAGTAGTAGCCATTTTACCATGCATGTCGTTTCTCTTGCTCCACAGGCTACACTGTGTGGTCACACAACCTGGTGGCCATCTCTCGCCTGCGTGGGTCCAACCTCAAAGTCCTGGAGGTGTCCGAAGAGAGCATTGACTTTGACCCGGACCAGTCGGTGTACATCGAGGGCGACCCCGTCCACAATCTAGTCAAGGAGGTGTCCCTGGGCTTGGGCCGCGTCTGGCATCCCTCCATGGACAACAGCGTGGTCCTGAACGAACCCACTCAGCACTTCCACCGCGAGATGCAGAGTTTCAGCGCGGGCATGTAGACGCAAACACCCTCTCTAACCCTGTGCTTGGTGATCTTTCACTAAATGGGCCCTTCTCATTTTACATAGTTTTTTTTTTTTTCTTTCATTGCTTTTTGATTTTGTTTTTGTTTATTCTTGTAGTGTGAATTTAATCCTTTATATGTGCTGTGTTTAATCAGTATTAGCTCTATATTTATATCTATATCTATATATCCTGCTTATTACTAGGAAAGTATAGTTGGGTATTGGTTTAGTAGCTAATTGAGTGAATGGTAGAGAGGGGCTTTTATACAGCTAGCTTAAAAGTTGTTCAGTGAGTTGTTCATTCTCGCTTTGTCTGTTTGTTGGTTTCCCCCTAGAAAGTGTGGAGTTACCTCAAACTATCAATTGATCCTTCTTGGCTTCTGCAATGACGAAATCCCACATTCACGTTGACCTTTTTTATAGGGAGATTAGTCTTCCAGCCAAGGGACAGGACTGATCCACAGCAGTTACGACACTTCCTCATTGTTCCTCAATATGTAATTGTTATTCAGAAATGAGGATTGGTGGAAACGACGTGTTTGGGACGCAGATCCCGCTGGATTTTCTCAACCTGGAAGTAGACGCACCTCTGCTGGTGAAACCAATCGTAGAGGTTTTCAGTCTGGTGTTTGACACCTGCATGCTGACCGCCCTGCAGCACAATATCTGGGCCCAGCCATAGGTGTTTGTTCTTTTTCTTGTGTGTGTTTTTGTTTTAAGAAGTCCTTCCCGTCTGTCTCAGGTAGGCTAAAACTATATGACAAGGAAGATGAAGATGAAGGTTATGATATTTTGGTAAGAGTGAAAACAATCAGCTGTTCTGTCAGTTTTAATTGTTCTTCTTGAGTCACAGTTGCCTTGAACTCCCCCTTACTACTTCATAATCAGTGTGTTTATGGCCTCGGTCTGTTTGGAGTTAACATTGTTGTAATTCCCTACTGAAGTGCATCAACTTGAGCGACGGATCGTAATTGAGGGCGAACACGCTCCGAACGGATTGAATCCAGGCCGTGGCGTTTCATCTGTAAAACATTAGATGGCGGGAGACAGACGTTTGCTTGTTCCATATCTCAGGATTCCTGCACTTGTGGTACTTTTCCAGTCAAAAGCTTTTGTTGAAGCTTCGTTCAAAGGGTTGGCATGCTCGATGGGCAAGACTTTGTAGTGTTTGTGGAGGAAAGAAAGCTCTTCCAAAAGAATGCGCTTTAGAAGTTGCTGGTTTTATTTTTTTCTTCCTGTGTCTAATTTCCCTAGTTTAGCAATTGAAGTCAGTGTGTTGTTTGCTTTTACATATATTGTCTATTTGTTTCTTTTTAAATCATAGTCGAAGGAGGTCGTGGTTACTTGCATAGCTGAAAAAAGTGAATGTCAAACTGAAGCCTTCTTGAAAGCGGCAGTGTTTTTCCTCTGCAGAATCCCCTCTTTCATGAGCATATCTTTATTTTGTCGACTCGTCAAAGAGCGGAGTGCTTTTTAAAACCGTTAAGTTGCCTAGCAAACCGTTAATCTGTCAGGCCTCAGAACTTCCTGTTATTTGGCGGTATCGACTACCCAAAGCCAAACCAGGTTTGAAATGGAAGCCATCGCCCCAATCTTCCTGGAAGATCTGCGCTTATGACAAAAACAACGTACAGCCAAAGCAAACCTTTGCAGCATGAAAACGATCTTTATATGCAAGCTTATCAAGTGAGGTGTGACCTAGCAATTTAGCTTATGATCTTGTCGGGATTTGTTGTTTGTGGTCCAAAAAAAGGTTTGAAGTAGTTAACCAATGAGATCGAACAACTCTCGGCATGTGCATGAAGGGTTGATGTAATTTGACATTTTATAAATGCGAAGCAGAGATCCAGATGGACTAAATGTTGACAAGTTTACAACCTATTGTGGTACCTATGTCAACATTGGTGAAAACGGCAGATTTTCGTGGTTGGTGGCACAGAACGCAAAAAGGGTCATTGTGGTTTAAAATCTGTTAAATTCACTCCCTTTTTGAATAAACCACAGACTAAAAATGCTGTTTTCAGGTGCGTTGACATAGGTGCCTAACATGCTGTAATGAATATGTCGGAATGCTCTTAAATGTGTGCCAGGATTCTGTGTTTTTTTTAGTTCAATTCAATAAGTTCTACTTGGTACAGCACCAAAAAAACTATTTCAATAAGTGTGTTCTTAATTCGGAGCTTGTTCGTTGTACATCGATTTTTGACTAGAGTTGGCGGAGAACGACAGCGTACGACACGTAACAAACTGCTAAAGCATTCATACCGTGCCTACAACCCCGAATAGCTTTCATTTCAAACCCACGTCACCGTACGTTCCCGGTCGACCAAGTCTACGAAGCGTTACAAAGACATAGCATCAGTGTTTTCGTCTTGTTTTTCTTTGCAATCTCTCTGTGTGCGCGTGCGTGCGAGTGTGTCGTGTAAACATTCAAAAAGTGCATCCATCAGAGAAGGTGTGTGTTCAGTACAAAGCGTACCACTTCCTCAGCAGTGAACAGGAAACAGCCATTCTCAGGGTTACTGTTAGACGTGTGGAGGAAACAAAACGGAGTCCAATAGCTCAGGCCTCTCACCGTTAAAGTTTCCATTAATGAAGAATCTTCTCAACAAAGTCACTGGATTTAACTTCTGTCAGCGCATCATCTGCGTCAGCTGCCAAAGATAACGGTGATACGACACTTTTTTTTTCTTTTTCGAAGTGCCCGCATGCTGGCAGAGGGCAGGGCCAATGGCTGATGGGCCGAGATGTACTACTACTATCGTATTACGACAACTACTATTAGATAAATGTACTAATGGTTTGACTTGGGAGGTGGTCCACAGCTGTGCTGTGGCTTTGGTCAACATACGTTAGATCTCTCTTACAATGCACCTGTTTCACTGTGAAGAGTGAATGTAATTTAACTATTGAAAATCAAGGTTGGTTCTATCGGACCTATAAGCTGCTATGAGACGTGTTAGGAACATTCCACTGGGGAGTTAAAAACAAACTAAAATGGCCAAATGTCTGCATGAAATGAATATTTTTTTACTCTTTTATTCTGTTTTGGTTCGGGATCCTGGAATCAGCGTTCGACTGGTCCTACGATGAAATTCTTGAGCCATTTGAGAGCAAGCGTAGGTTTTTATTGACTATCGATGTGACCAGTCGGTTGTTACAACTCAGTTGGATCCCAGATTTATTTTGTCTTTCGGAAACGTTATATGCATTTCACAATCTCGTAGTAAGGAGAAAGAGGCCTGCTATGACCCCATCTGAGACGGTCAGTGATTTACAGCTTTGTTTCAGACAGCTACCTTACTGATTATCGACCTCACGCCAGCCTTTGGTAAAACTAACAGTCTGAGTTTCCACTGCAGGTCCGATCTCTAGCTTGACGCGGGCCTCTCTTTCTCTTTCTCTCTGGTCGGCTTGCGTTAACGGCAAAGTCAAAAACTATGCAAACGGAATGCATACGATCCAATGGCTCTTAACTCGTTTTTCCTTCTTTGACTTTTTCTTTTCTTTTTCTGTCACTCAAATGGAAATAACCTAACTTGCAATGATACTTGGCCTTACTATTGTTATTATTATTATTGTTTTAAAGATCTTGATTCTTCGGAAGCCAACTCAGTTTCAGGGGCGACCGTGGGTTACAGACATGGTCTCTATGAGACTGGCCAGAAGGCCCCAGTTATAAGTGGTACGAATGTTGTGCATTTGTTTAAAATCAGGACAGTTTGCAATAAAGAAGTGGCCATCATGGGGCACCAGCAGTGCTAAGACCACGCTGCTACCTTATAAACTTAACGGGGAGTTAAATAAGATAACATAAATGTGCATATGCGTATATATATATATATCAACGTATATACTTTTATGCAACACTTGTCCGGGTTCTATTTATGGACATTGAAAAAAGTTTATAAGCATTGTTGTTTTGCAAAAATGGTTTTACCATCTTAAATGTTTAATATTTGGGCAGGTGTGTTCTGTCTACTTTTTTTGTCTCCGGTGAGCACATAGCATTGGATTTTATATGTACATCTGCAAACAGGAAGTACTCTGGCACAGGTGTGAACATGCCAGTTGGGAAGATTTTAATGAGAAAAAGTGATCTTGAGGTTCCACGATAAAGAAGGAAAACCTTTGGGAAAAAGTTAACTGACAGATATTGGGTAAACCAGCCGAATGTTGATTTGAATTAATGTTGAACGAATGCATTTTCTTTTAATCGGTAAAATAAAAGCATTAAAAAAAAATCAATCTTGTCTCAAGCATTTTTTCCCTTTACGCTTCACAATGGGAGACTGAATGGAAAGTAGTTCACTTTTTTTGGTTACAGTGATTACACTTATAAAGCTTAATTTCTACTGATTTAAAAAGACTTTAGAGCTTGGTCTAGATTTTCCAGGTCTGGAAATTAGGGATTCATATGTAGGTACATTCTTGATTACTCGTTAAGATGTGTAAAATATGTTCCAAAAATGATAACAATGCACCTTCTGTGCTCGGTTATGAAAATAATTTATCTTAAGTAATTCCAAAGCACTCTATTACTCTGCATATTAAAATGTGTCCCTTAATGGTCATCGTAAAACAAATGAAATGAAGGATTCTCATGCTGCGATTATACATGTTTCTGTACTTCATAATTACATCTACATCTTTAAAAACATTAATAATTTAATAACATTAAACAAATGTAATCTTTGGCAAATATCTATTATTTATGGATAAAATAATGAATAATATCCATCTTCATACTGTACATTACTAAGTTGGATACAGAGAACGTATCGGCAAAGAAAACATGAAAACTAATCCAGATTTTTCAATGGCATCTTTTCTATTATAATCAGACCACCTATTTTAAGGCATGAGTTGTTATTAGAGGAAACTATAAATATATCCGCTACATGGACGGTTCTCTGGATTGAGTTGTTGGATTTTTTTGTTAGTTACCAAAGTCTTGTTTAAACCGCATCCTATTCACAATATATACTTAGACTTTATATATACAGTTTGACAAATATGAGGACCTTTTATCATCTACATTAAAAAAAAAGCATCAGAACATCACAAACCTGAGCACCTATAATCCTGTTAAAAGGCAGTCTCATTGACGTTTTACAATTTACCTACATGTTCACCAAGGCTGCGCACATTCTGTACCTGAAATACAGACATCAACTTGCTCTTCCTAATATTATAACCAGTGGCATGTTCTGCACCCTTTGCCATGCTTGCGCTTTCAACTAAGACAAAAAGTAAGAGATAACCACAAGGCTACTGCGGTTACATATCAAAGGAAACACCCCCTGAGCACAACAACAGGAGGTCAGAAACAGTTTGCCGGGGGGGAAGAGAGCGTGAGAGATCAGATGACATCATGAGGAGAGGGCGACTGGTCGGGGGGCTGCTCGCTGCCGGGTGGGGAGGGTCTGGGTGGCGGTCCGGGGGGGAAGCTGTCAGACAGAGGTCTTGGTGGCAGATAGCCCATATGTTGAGGGAGCGGCATTGGAGCTCTGGGAAACATTCCCGGGGGAAGTGGCCCTCGCACTAACGGAAACAGTAATAAAGGTTATCAGTTTGTACTAGGACACAGTATCAAATAATCAGACTGAAAAACCTGAAGTGGTGCAGTCTTGTACCAATTTCCATATATATATATATATATACAGTGGGTACGGAAAGTATTCAGACCCACTTAATTTTTCACTCTTTGTTATATTGCATCCATTTGCTAAAGTCATTTAAGTTAACTTTTTTCCTCATTAATGTACACACAGCACCCCATATGACAGAAAAACACAGAATTGTGGAATTTTTGCAGATTTATTAAAAAAAGAAAAACTGAAAAATCACATGGTCCTAAGTATTCAGACTTTGCTAACAACTCAGTATTTAGTAAAAGCACCCTTTTGATCTAATACAGCCAGGAGGTCTTTTTGGGAAAGATGCAAAAAGTTTTTCACACCTGAATTTGGGGATCCTCTGCCATTCCTCCTTGCAGATCCTCTCCAGTTCGTCAGGTTGGATGGTAAACGTTGGTGGACAGCCATTTTTAGGTCTCTCCAGAGATGCCCAATTGGGTTTAAGTCAGGGGCTCTGGCTGGGCCATTCAAGAACAGCCACAGAGTTTTTGAAGGCCATCCTTCGTTATTTTAGCTGTGTGCTTAGGGTATTTGTCTTGTTGGAAGGTAAACCTTCAGCCCAGTCTGAGGTCCTGAGCACTCTGAGAAGGTTTTCGTCCAGGATATCCCCGTACTTGGCCGCATTCATCTTTCCCTCCATTGCAACCAGTCGTCCTGTCCCTGCTGCTGAAAACCACCCCCACAGCATGATGCTGCCCCCACCACGCTTCACTGTTGGGACTGTATCGGACAAGTGATGAGCAGTGCCTGGTTCTCTCCACACATACCACTTAGAATTAAAGCCAAAAAGTTCTATCTTACCAGAGAAACTTATTTCTCACCATCTCACAACTCCAAGCGGGCTTTCATGTGTCTTGCACTGAGGAGAGGCCTCCGTCGGGCCACTCTGCCATAAAGCCCCGAGGGGGAGGGCTGCAGTGATGGGTGATTTCTACAAACTTTCTCCCATTTCCCGACGGAATATCTGGAGCTCAGCCACAGTGACTTTGGGTTCTTCTTTAACTCTCTCACCAAGGCTCTTCTCCCCCTATAGCTCAGTTTGGTCGGACGGCCAGCTCTAGTAAGGGTTCTGGTTGTCCCAAACGTCTTCCGTTTAAGGATTATGGAGCCCACTGTGCTCTTAGGAACCTTAAGTGCAGCAGAAATTTTTTTGTAACCTTGGACAGATCTGTGCCTTGCCACAATTCTGTCTCTGAGCTATTCAGGCAGTTCCTTTGACCTCATGATTCTCATTGCTCTGACATGCACTGTGAGCTGTAAGGTCTTATATAGAAAGGTGTGTGGCTTTCCTAATCAAGTCCAATCTGTATAATCAAACACAGCTGGACTCAAAATGAAGGTGTAGAACCATCTCAAGAATGATCAGAAGAAGAAATGGACAGCACCTGAGTTAAATATATGAGTTGTAAGCAAAGGGGTCTGAATACTTAGGTGACCATGGATATTTCCAGTTTGTTTTTGTAGCGTCTGGACCACCCAAACACAATATATATTTTGTTAGCTAGATTCACAAATACTTTGTAACACCCCAGGACGCCAGAACAAGACCCTGGTTTCATGGTAACCCGATACATTTACAACCTTGTGGAATGCGAGCCGACTACTTAGCTGCATTCTCCAGAAACAAAGGGGCACAAATGCACAGGAGAAATGGACTTTTCTACAAATTAATTCATAGGAAAACCTTCTTTGAATGAACACCCATTTTCTTCAGGCCATTGTGTATATTATTGCTGTGTTGTATTTAATCTGTTGTATTATAGACTATTTTTATTCATGCTTACGATAAACCACTCATTCATATAAGTAACTATTTCATGTCTAGTATCTATGAATTCGCCTTCTTATGATCGAAACAAGTGTGTATATTATATGCTGATACCTATGCAACATATTGATGTTCTAAGAATCGGTACTAATTTGTGCCTCAACACTCCAGCGAATTACATATGCAAAAAACCATGCTTACAGACAAAGAGTCATAAAAATCCCCAGTATTTCCAACCTCCCGCTTGGGATTTCAGCCTTCCTCATTGGACGAACCCATCTTGAGAGGCGTGAATCTCTGCAGGCTTTAAAAGGCCACACTCCATGTGACCCGCCTCTGTCGGTGGTTCAGTGAGATGCTAAGATGAAGATGTAAGAAAACGCTTCAGGATACCAAAGCACTTGTGCCAGGCCTTTCTTCGGCCTAGACCTTTCCATTCATCAAGATCCTCTGACTCAAAACTGGTTCTTTCTCATCAAACAACTTCAGCAAGATCTTGGGGCCTTAAGATTGCATCAGGAATCTTTTCAGACATACGCAAGTATCAAACATAGTCGATTTAATTGATGCATTAAGTAACAGTTACACCTTTTTACAAAGGTGTGATTGAACTAAGAATCTGACGCTTCCCTCAGTTGTAGATCTGCTGAATATGCAAAATGGTTCCATAATGTCATTCCTTATGTCTCTTTCTTTAGTGCTTAAACTTTAAACCGGTCTATACCAAAATGTATGTGATGTGTTTATGTAGGATGTTAGACCGGCTTATGTGTTTATGTAGTATGTTTAGACTAGTTTAAGTGTTTATGCAGTTAATAAAACCTTACTTGTATCACAATTGACGTGTTCATTGTTTACTCATAAACGGAGTCAATAATCATGCAGATTTACGTTACAAACGTATAGAATTGTACAGTAAGAAAGTTAACGTTTCTTAGAATTGAAATTAACGTTCTTAGAATTGACAAAACGGTTGACCCTGAGTGGTCAGTCCGTATAAATATCTACAGTGGATCTAAAATATGAATAGTTTATTATAACTAGTTATGGTTAATTATTCATATTTCCCATGATCTGATTCGTTACAGATTTTGGTGGAGAATATGCGGGCGTGATAAAACGAAAGTTATGGGTTTAAACACTGTCAACTTAAAAGTGTGGGCTTGATAGCCCAGGTTAAAATAGGACGTGACTTCATATGCCCGGTTGTGTCCCTATTTGCTGGCTGGTTGAGATGCAGATAAAGTGGGGGTTTGAATTGGTACCGCTATTTTAATTGTGAGAGTCTTTATGTATTTCATGCTTAATGGTATCAGTGTAAGGTTAATCTGATTTTAGCAAAGAAACCCTAATTTCAGTATTAAAGCATAAATCTGTCTTGACAAAGCGTAAGTCTGAATCTCAGCTCAGCGGCATGTCCAAACTGTACCAAAATGAATAATGTTTTAGTGAAGAAACCACAAAATTGCAGTATTGTTTAAATAGATTCTTTGAAGAAGAAATCTCAGTACAGTTATATCAAGGTAGATGGGAGCGCTGCTCCCCTTTCTACAGCATAAAGGCCTTTTAGTTTATAATTAGATTGAAGCAATTCGTCTACACTTTGACTGCATATATACAAGAAACCTGGTGGTCATTATGTGTTTCACTTGCTGAGTGAAATTAAAGGTGTAATACTGTACTTTAGTACTCATATGTGAGGCAAACATAACTACATATATGTTTAAACCGGTTTTAACTTACAGTAAACCCGTTTTGTAATTCTTTAAACAAGTGCAAGAAGTTTATTGTTACATTAGAGAAGCACTCACCGAAGTGCTTAGTTAATGCAACAAGCCTTGAAGGACTGAAAGCACCACATTCTAAAACTGTAGGCAACTTTTTAAAATAGGCAGACACTAAACAGCTTTAATTGCACTGGCATGCATTGGTTACCGTGACAACAACTTTTCACAGGAAGTGCTAACGTCACATAGCAAAACACGCCATGTTTGGAAACAAACCATTTGAAGCAGCTAAGCAAACACGACTTAGCATAGTTTCATTTTATGCTAAGCTACTCAAATAGCTTTAACAATTAGGGGTTAGCACCCCTTTACTTGAAGCTTTTAAATACAGCATGTGTGTGTGCAGTGTGAAGTAATTTGAATTTAACCTAATCCCCGGTTTATGATTTTTCCATTTCTCTTCCTTCTTTTTCTTCTTTTTCTATGTTTCTCAATCATCAATTCGTCTCAGCGAATTTAACTAACTAGATGTATCCTTCCTGAATGCTATTGCTCAGTTACTAGTTAATAAATCAAATTAATTACATTTTAACTGCTTATTCTTAAGGGGGGGAGGGGGGATGAATCATTAAGTTATTGGTTGTTTTTAGTGGCACAGTGAATAACGCGATACGGAGGGCGGGGCACACACATGGCAATTTGAACACGCAGCAGCTGTGACCAGACCTGGTGTGTTGCCCAACACAAATCAGTTAATCACGAGTGCTACTGATTGTTCCTAATAGCAGATTGATTACCCTGTTTTAATAATATAAGTCAGCTAATTTTAAATCCATTTACATGTTATGCCCCCTTGATGTTCTCTCTGAACCTCAAAAGGAACCAGAGACATTTCTATTTTTGATTTGTTTATTTTCAAAAAAAATAAGCATAATCTGAATAGAAATGCTCTCCTTTTCCTTCTGCTTTTCCCTTTTCTCCTTCTCCTCTGGGGAACCGTCAGTAAATTCTGAGTAATAATTTGACAATAATTTGACAGTAGACTTAAATCATCAATCAAAATCCTGTTTACATCCTTTTCAGCAAAACATATGCTGACAAAAAAAAAAAATATTTTAGCATTCACACTCTGTTTTGAACTTGTAGTAGTCTCTAGCCCTTACTCACAACACCAGTGTGTCAAAACGTTGCAGAAGCTCAGACTAACTGCCCAGAATGCAGAACAGAGAGGGCTGGCCAGGCGTCGTGAGGAACACCCCCTTTACCCAGGCCCGACGACCACCTACTGAGCCGAAAGCGGCTGGACGCGGAGAGGGGTGTGCCTCAGACTCAGGACTCGGGCGAGAGTTGTGGCTACAAAGCTCGCCAAGGTCATTATCTTCCTGGACCACAACCTCATGGGTCTGAAACAGGAGGTAAATGATCTCAAGCAACAGATCACAGCGGTAACCCACAAGGACCCCAGCAAAATGGAGATACAGGAGGAAATCAATAGACTTCAAAAAGCTCTGACAGCTGCTGAACAGCAAGAACACCTGGAAAAGGTAGCCAGAAAGGAACTGGAAAGGAAACACCCACACAAAATTACCATTAAAGCAGCAAAATTCTGAGCTCTTAGACAAAGTTGCCAGAAGTGAGACTCTGATCCAGCAGCTGAACAACATTCAAGACAAGCTTGACATGTTCCGAAGATAACTCAGGGACTCCTATAGGCTGCGAAAGTAAATGCAGTGGGAGAGACACCCTACTTCTGCATCCTCACTCAGCAGTGCAAAACTTCCTCAGGTGCACGAAGCTACGAAGGGTGGAGCCAGCACTTTCTGCTTAACAACTCAGCAGGCAGAACCATAATACCTCCAGCAACCACAAAGAGGAGGGGGTCCCTTCCAAGCATCCCTGCAGCAGCGCATGATGCGACCCCCAGAAACTTTGACAAGCTAACCAGAAAACAATAGTTTCCTACTTTATGCAGTACGAGCAGTAATTTAGAACGGTGGAGTCGTTTTAAACATTGCTTGCAAGCAGGACCAATAATCAACATATGTGTCTGTTCATAAGTTAGTAACTTCTTCTCCATGCGCATACCAGTTCCTGATCAAACCCAGATAAAATTATAGTTTGAATGTACCTTACGAGCAGTAAGAAGTTTTCAGTGCTAAAATGTGTTTAAATCGTACGATAAGAAACTAACCTGACTTAGCGAAGAAATCCTAATTTCTGTGTTAGTAGAGCATAAGTCTATTTTCTGACGACGAAATCTCGGGATTAGCAGCTCATATAAATGGTACCAGAATAAATCGGTCTGATTTTGGGCGAAGAAATCCCCTTCTTCAGTACTGTGTAGGTGATCTGAGCGATGCTCCTCATTTCACTGATTTAAGGCCATATTATGTGTTACGTATCATTGTATTCATATCTACCCACTCATGTGAAACATTTACGTAACTCTTATACAAGCGCGCACCAGGTTCTGAATATAATCAGATAAATCTATAGCTTGAAGGTGCCTTCCCACATGTATTAGAAAGTTTCAGTGCTATAATGTTTAAATCGTACGATAAGAAACTAACCTGATTTAGCGAAGAAATCCTAATCTCTGTAGTTAGTGGAGCATAAGTCTATTTTCTAACGACGCAATCTCAGATTAGCAGCTCAAATAAATGATACCAGAATAAATCGGTCTGATCTTGGGCGAAAAAAATCCCCTTTTTCAGCACTGTGTAGGTGATCTTAGCTATACTCCTCATTTCATTAATTTAACGCCTTATTATGTGTTACGTATCATTGTATTTCATCATGACTCGCTCATTTGAAACATTTACGTAAAATTAATGGTGTTATTCTAACGTAGCTAACTACGAATCCACCATTGACTGTGAAGTGAATGTGCTGTTTTGAGTAATGAATGAATTTGTATGGGACATGCATGAGTTTCCCATGCATGCTCACAGCAGTGCAAGTCTGCTCCACCTGCACCTGTTGTGAGCTTGCATTGGTCTCCTAGCAACACGTGACCCCGGAAGTGTGAGCAGACTCTTCCAGTTAATCTGACAACAGCATTCACTTCACAGACCTGTGTGTAAACAAAGAATTGCATGTAACTAACGCTAACTCTTAAACTAAGCCCTTTACCTCAACTGCTAACTGTTAGCATACGACTAACGCTAGATAAGCGTGTAAAGTGTAACTTTCTAACCAAACCTCTCTCTCCCTCTCTCTCTCCGTCACTCCTGGTGTCACTTCCTGTTTATGCCATCACAGGTCCCTGTGGGACCCACCCACATACTGGGTTTTACTTGTGTTATTGTTTATTTTTGTTTTGACTTTATTCTACCTCTTTTTAATTTTATTGCATTTATTTACATTTGTTAGCACAAATGTACCAATTCAGCGAAACTGATTTGTATTAAATTTGAGATTTAATTAAATCAAATTTTTATTTATTTTTTATTTTATTCAATTTTTATTTTTTTTATTATATTTGATTACGTTACCTTTTATTTCCTACAGCTCTGAAGGACCCCTTTTTATTTTATTATTTAAGTTTTTTTTTGTTGTTGTTGTTGTTTTACCTTTACTTATTGTATTATGTCACCATCACCATCATCGTTTTTGGATAGGATTACAGTAGTCCGAGCAACTGTTGTTTCCTTAGCGAGTTATACAGCTTATTAGTAGCATAATCCCTGTTTCCACTCTACTTCTCCTCACGCCTCAGTGCCAGGCCTAATACGTTGAAGGGCAGCTACCATTGCAACACAATGTAGGCTAACATAAAACTAGAAACAATTCCCACTGTTTCTTTTTCTTTTGACGAGGTATTTGGTGGGTCCCTGCTAGTTTAGCTAACAGCCTAACCCTAGGGTTATGAAGTCTATTGCAGCATCACACACAAGTGAAACCTGCTTAGCCATATCTCTTAGAAACAAAACTAAAATAGGTAAAAATGTTCCTTTTTTTTTTTGAGTTCATCTATTTTATTTCAGTTTCGTCACAGTGACCAAACCCGTGAACCATCAGTAGTATAGCCCGGTCAACAGCTGACCCCTGCTTACGGCCCCCTCAACAAAGTTACTCAAACTCTCCCTTTGTGTTCACGAACACAAAAACATAGCACCCTACCTCACTAGCTGCCTCCCACCAGCTAGTCATACCTTACACGGCCTACACAGCCGTTCCCCTTAGAGATAGTTTAACACCTCTGTACGTACCTGCATTTGCCTTGTGTCTCTCTCTCTCTGGTGTTCCCACAAGTGTGCCAGTATGTCGCAGACATTCCACAGACATCCAGCCCTGGCCGCTCACCAGGACCACCTGGACACTCAATAGAGCACTGTAATGGACATCATTCAACTCAAAGCAGCCAACGACCTGCAATGACAAAGAAAGGAACAGCGAGACTGCGACATAAGCGAACACTTGACCAGCATCATCCTCTCCTCGGCCCACACCCTCAAGGGCCTCAGACAGGAGGTATATGAGCTGAAACTGCAAGTCACAGAATTCTGCAGAGAACTGACACCTGCTCAACGAGAGAAAGCACAGAACGGATGCAAAGAACCTCACCGAATGGTGCGACAGAAAGAAATCACCAGTCTTCACAGAGGCTCTAACAGCTGCTCAACACCAAGCGCCGCTGGAAAAAGCCATAACACAGGACTTGAAAAGAGAACTGTTTCACACAAAATCACTCTTAAAAACAACATATGTGGAAATAAATGAGAAAGACACCACATCTTAGTCCTTACAAGGCCACCTGCATACAGACAAAGCTGAGGTCCAAACCCTGACTCAGCAAATAAAGAGGAACTTGACATGGTCCAGAAAGAATTTAAACAGTCCTACCGACTGCGCATAGACTTAAGCAAAAGACAGCCGGCTGAATATCGGTCGCCAGCAGTGCAAGCCCTCCACGCCTGTGCACAGCTACGAAAGGGGGGAAAGGGAGCCAAAGCCTTCTGCTTGACACTTCACAAGTCAGCTCCTGAAAACCTCTGCAGCTGCAACAAAAAAAATAAAATTTTCAGGCGAACCGAAGCAACGCAACGAGGTGAATTCAGTGTCACAAATGAACTGAAATATGCTTGCAGACCACAAGGCGAACAGATAGGGAAAACACGAAACAGAACTTCCCCTGGCCAGCAGACCCACCCCCTCAGCCAAGAGTTTGACCCTTCGGGAGGGGGGGGGCGAGAGCCACTGTTCACACGTCACCAATCAGCAGCCACAAGGGGGTGGGGCAAGGACCTTTCCAGAGGATCACTGCAGACACACACACCGTGTGACCCCACAGACCCCAACGAGCTGGCCAGAGACAACACATCTGGCAACCTAAATACTCTCAGACCCAGAGTCTGAACACGGACTGATCGCTGCCCCAGACACCAAGCAGGGCCGGCGTGAAACTCCCCATGCTTACTACCACAGACTTGACAAACTTACTCCAAAGCTCACAATTACCCTAGGATGGCGGAGGACACCAGCTGCAAGCAGTCATCTAGGCATTAGGGCCTGCCGCACAATGCCTAATCAACAGCGGCGTAACCTGACACAGAAGGCCTTTAACAAGCACAAGGCCTCCACTAAAGGTGTTTGTCAAACCCCACTGAGTCTGAACTTCACAACTCAGAATCCAAAGCGGGCACCAGAAGGCACCCAGCATTGCCACAATGCAAAACCCTTCTACAGAAAGCCCCTAGCCAGAAGAGGACAGAGCCATCACCATGGCAACAGACCCAGGTTCCAGACCAACCACTGGGAAAAGGCGTCCTCATCCTGCAAACACCACGGTATGTCCAACAGCAGTCCACCACAACATCCTCCTCCACACAACGGAGGCTACACAAGGACAGCTGGACACGCGTACTTCTGGGTTACCCGGGCGCGCTGACACTAGCAAAAGAGCTCCTTGAACAAAACTCAACTTAGGAGTATTGAGAAGGACAAACCTCTGACTCCTTGCCTGCTGCAACACAGCATCAGGCCCCTCCAAGGGAGGAGCATCCCTTGAAACCGGTCGACACCCCCAGAAGCAGCCAGACAACGTTGGATTGAGCAACGGGCCCACATGCCCAACAGCGAAAGCTCTACCAACACAACTCAGGCAAGCTCAAGTCGGTGCCACCACAAGAGCCAAGTGACACCGCAAACATCGAATTTCTAGTGAAGTTGAGCAAAGCAGAGAGCTCACAACCACCTGCCGCTTTCCTGCCATCATCACTAGGTCAGTCAGAAATTCTCTACACATGATAGAATCTCCATAACAGTTCCCGGCAATCCCTAGAACCACCTGCACTCTCACCAGTGAGAGTCTAACCCGGCTGTTCCACATCGTGGGTACCACAGATAGCCTACTGGCTAACAACATCAACAAAAACATCCTACCCGGACTAACTCACTTCAGGATGACAGGTGACACAGCCTCGACACCTGCTGCATAAGCTCGAGGACCCACACCTTGCTACAGCCTACATCACCACAGCACCACCTGACAGCATCCTCACCGAGGCAACAACAGCCAAAAAGCCACCACTGGCTCACAGCCGTGAGTGCCAGGTGTGTGTTCAATTGTTCTGCACCTTTGACATCGCTCATTGCTGTCTATTCTACGGACAACAACGCCCGAAAAGGGGGAATTTGTAGCGTCTGGACCACTCCAACACACAATATATATTTTGTTAGCTAGATTTCACAAATACTTTGTAACACCCCAGGACGCCAGAACAAGACCCTGGTTTCATGGTAACCCGATACATTTACAACCTTGTGGAATGCAAGCAGACTCTCAGCTGCATTCTCCAGAAACAAAGGGTACAAATGCACAGTAGAAATTGAATTTTCTACTAATTAATTAATAGGAAAACCTTCTTTGAATGAACACCCATTTTCTTCAGGCCATTGTGTATATTATTGCTGTGGTGTATTTAATCTGTTGTATTATAGACTATTTTACTCATGCTTACGATAAACCACTCATTCATATAAGTAACTATTTCATTCTAGTATCTATGAATTCGCCTTCTATGATCGAACAGTGGTATATTATATGATGATACCGATGCAACATTATTGATGTTCTAAGAATCTTTAGTAATTTTGCATCAACACCCAGTCGAGTTCCATATGCAAATTACCATGCTTTCACACAAAGGGACATAAAACTCCCCAGTATTTCCCAACTCCCGCTTGGGATTTCAGCCTTCCTCATTGCACAAACCCATCTTGAGAGGCGTGAATATCTGCAGGCTTTAAAAGGCCACACTCCATGTGACCCGCCCCTGTCGGTGGTTCCGTGAGATGCTAAGATGAAGATGTGAGAAACGCTCCAGGATACCAAAGCTCGTGCCAGGCTCCGGCCTAGTCCTTTTCATTCATCAAGTGATTCTGACTCAAACTAGCTCTTTCTCATCAACCAACTTCAGCAAATCTTGGGGCCTTAAGATTGCATCAGGCATCTTTTTCAGACATACGCAAGTATCAAACTTAGTCGATTTAATTGATGCATTAAGTATCAGTTACACCTTTTTACAAGGTTTGTTTGAACTAAGAATCTGACGTTTTCCCTCAGGTTTTAGATCTGCTGAATATGCAAAATGTTCCATAAATGTCATTCCTTATGTCTCTTCTCTATACTGAGTTAAGCTTTAACCCTTTCCAATACCAACTGTATGTGTGTGTGTGTGTGGATGTGTATGTTAGACCAGTTTAAGTGTTTAAGTAGTATGTTAGACTAGTTTAAGTGTTATGTAGTTAATAAAACCTTACTTGTATCACACTTGACGTGTTCATTGTTTACTCATAACCGGGGTCAATAATCATGCAGATTTACGTTACAAAATTATAGAATTGTACAGTAAGGAAGTTATTTCCCTTAACCAGTAAATTAACGTTTTTAGAATTGACAAGACGGTTGACCCTGAGTGGTCAGCTAAATATCTACAGTGGATCTAAAATATGAATAGTTAATTATAACTAGTTATGGTTAATTATTCATAGTTCCTCATGAGCTGATTAGCTACATTCCTTTTCATAAATCTGCAAAAATGTCATCAATTCTGTGTTTTTCTGTCAATATGGGTTGTTGTGTGTACATTAATGAGGAAAAACAAATAACTTAAATGATTTTAGAAA
This sequence comes from Sinocyclocheilus anophthalmus, assembly GCA_018155175.1. NCBI lineage: Eukaryota > Metazoa > Chordata > Actinopteri > Cypriniformes > Cyprinidae > Sinocyclocheilus > Sinocyclocheilus anophthalmus. The sequence goes on along the minus strand of JADLZN010008500.1, from coordinate 61,773 downwards.
ATGGCTGAAATATAAAAAAGAGTGAAAAATATAAGGGGGTCTGAATACATTCCGTACCCACTGTAAATATATATATATATATACACACAAAAACACATTTCTATAGATTAAATAATTAATAAATTAAAGTTTTAAAGTAGCTGCGCCCTTAGTAAAATGTGTAATAATAATAATAAATCGATTTTATTAAGACAGTTTCAAAATAATCAGACAGAAAACTCTGAAAATTTGCTACCTCAAAATTCCTATAAATATACCCCAGAAATTAATAATTATTTTACGGAATTTAATAACTTTGTAAATATAAAAATCCAAGGAGCTGAGTCTAGCCTGTAATAAATCAAATATAATAATACAATGAATAGATAATGTGTTAAAGATAATCATAAAATTATAAATTATTAATAAACAATAGAACCAATAATATCAATTATCAAATCACAAATAATCTTTCCCTCATAATTTTTTACACTAAACATGGTTTCATTTGCAAAAAAACATTACAACTATTATCAATATTGATCAAAATGTTAATATTTGTACATCAATACTGGAAATAGCACTCATAATTCCAATTTAAGTGTTAGCTTTAATTACATTTGTAAATATATATATATATATAAAAAGTCCTATCTGAATAAATCAAATGGCAAAATTAACATGTGTAGATAATAATAAATATATATAAATAATTAAAATATAACATTAAAACCAATTTATTACTTATCAATCAAATCACTAAATAAAGTCTTTCCATAAATCATGTCCCACTAAATATGCTTTTAGTTTGTGAAAAAGTCACATTGCAGAAGTTAAATGTGCTTCATATGCACTTTCACATTTCAAGTGGAAAGAGTTAACTTACTGCCTATGGGGGGACCACCAGGCCCACGAGGGGGAAAGAACTCCGGAGGTCCATAAGGGCCCCTGGGTGGGAAGTGTGGGTCCCTAGGGTCCATCAGCGGGGGCATTCCTATGAACCGGGGGCCAGGAGGAGGCCCCATTCTTGAATCTGGATCAGGAGGCAATCTCATGTCACCAGGCATCGAGTGAGGACCCTGTGAAAAGACATTTCAGTTATGTGCATTTACAAAAACTACATTTTTCTCATCAGTCGGAGGTTTACTCACTTCTCTGCTCTCATTCTCACTGATAGATGAGCTGTTTCTTAGAAATGATGAATCTGGGACAAAGAGAGAGAGGAAAAAATACTCTTAGGATCTTTGAGCCAAACTCCCACTCTCACATTTTCATTTTAATTCTTCAGGATTGCTGAAAAGAGAATTCATTCATGCCTTGGTAATGCTATTACATGAGCTGCATAAAACAAGTTAGCAGGGAGTTTTTGTTGCTCCACTTACTAGAATATGTATCTCAGTTTTTCAGTATTAGTTACTAAGTTACTATTATGCTTGTATATGTGAGTCATATGGGCTATTTATAATTCCACAGGTACAAATGACCTTTAAGAGAAATGGAGGAGAAGTCAAACATATCACAGAGGCGGTCACATGGAAAGACTCACCTGATTTGTCACCAAAGTATGGCTCAGGAGGAAGTGTAGGTCTAGGAGGCAAAGGACCCATAGGATATGGACCTGGAGGAGGCCTCCTAAAGGGCAAACCCGGGTCTGGGAGAGGATGACCTTTCATAAACACATATATATACATATACACATAATATATACACATACACGCATATATATATATATTTGTGTGTTTTAACATGAATATCTATCATAATTACATTATTAATTAATTATCATAATCAAGATTATAATTTATATAAATCGGAATATTAATTTTTTATAACATAATTATATAAATAAACTCAAGAGCCTTGTAAACATTTTATTAAATAAAAAACAAAAATGCAATTTAAAAAATTAAAAAATTATTATGTTTTTAAGTATAGTATTATTCGCAATATTCTTAGTATTCTAAATTTAAGAGCCTTTCAGACACTATCAGAGAAATGGATTAATTATTACAATAAAAACAAAACTACAGATAACGGACTTTAAAAATATTACAGTTATAATTTAATAAAATGTAACATATTAAACAATATATTTTTCAATATATAATAATAATAATAAATTAATTCATATTATTATAACTAAATTCAAGACCCTTTCAAAATGCATTGTACATTACAAACAAACACAAAACTTAACATTTGAAAATGATTGGCCCATGAACACCTAGGATGTAATGGGAATGATTCTAATGACATTTTAAAAATACAGTGATGTCCTGTGCTATTCACACCCACAGTATGAAATAACTAATCACTGCGCTGAACATTTAGTCCACAGCCCCTGAATCGACAGTATTTAGCCCAACAGTGAGGAGCAGCAGAGGGCAGTGGGACAAAGCCCGACGCACAGCCCAAAACCACAGAAACGTCTAGAACAAAGAAGGCCCAGTTCTGTGACTCTTCAATGAGCTGTCCGGCTGAGTCAGCGCTTCTCAGCCACCTCTGAATAACTGAGTTTGAGCTTCAGTAACAGAAACACCTCTCACTTCACACCGTTGGCTAAATTATAGGCACAAGACCGTTTAGTGCTTAATATTCATAAATCAATAGCAAATTGACATTGAATCGCGCAAATAAGCCTCATTTTGTGTTAGCATATATTTTTTCTGTGAAGTCCATTTATAATATTACTGTTTCTTGCATCAGAATTGACTTTTACACAACTATTTCCTCCCTCTCTCTGATCATTAAAAATAAACAGGCTTTTTTTTTTTGCCTTACTGTACCTTTAAGACTATGTAAAAGACCTGTTATGATTGGCTAAACTAGTGATATGTTGATATGTAAAAATGGGCAGTCATGTTAATATGCTTATGGTTTTCTATCCATAATTCTTGATCTTTGAGAGCTAGAGAAGTATTTCCTCCTGCTACAGGGCAGTCACAGCAGTGGGAACATCACTGTACCTGGAGGGGGGCCCCTGCGTTCCCTGTCCCAGGAGGGAGACAACGAGCCACTATCAGAGTCTGGCCCACCACTAGGGGGCTCTACCCCACCACGGGATGCTGATTATGTGACAGTGAGAGTGAAGGAAAATGAATGGAGTGGAGAGAAATGGCACATAAAAATGTTTGAGGAAGTTAAGAATGGAAAAGCGAGGAAAGGGAGACAACCAACAAAATATTAACGAGGGTAATGAAAGACAAGACTCATCTATATGCAAACGTGGGAAATGATTTGCTACCCACGATTTAGTATGCATTTAAACTGCAAAAATGGTACTGGTATATCTTGCAGGTCTTTAATTATTAGTGATATGCATTAACTATCCTAAAGTAAATAAAAAACTTACAGATACTAAATTTAACTGGAGCAGTTTTGGAGATAGCACTGGATGCATATTCTTTTAAATGCATCTACACTGTGTAACATTTAGTAAAATGTCAATTGTTTTCTGTGATTTAGCATTTTGCTGTAAAAGATCAAATAAAAGGGGCTCTTTCAAAAATCTGAATATAAGTTTGGGGTCTCTTATGCTCAGCAAGACTGCATTTATTTGATCAAAATTACAGTAAAAGCAGCAATTCTGTAAATAAAAATAAAATTTTAAATACACGTTTTCTATTTGTACTCCAGTCTTCAGTGTCACATGATCCTTCAGAAATCATTCTAATATGCTGATTTGCTGCTCACGAAACATTGTTATTATTAATGTTGAAAACAGTTGTGCTGCTTAATATTTTTGTGGAAGCTGACATTTTTTCAGTATCAAATGAATTGATTTAAAATAAAATATTTTGTAGCATTATAAATCCCTTCACTGCCACTTTTGATCAAGTTATTTGCATTCTTGCTGAATAAAAGTACTAAAAATTTTACTGACCTGAATAGTAGTGTATAGGTAACTGTATAGAAAAATGTCCTATCATAAGTATGTACCAAACCATACTGAAACTGTGACGTAAACCAAACCCATTATACCCGTAATGCAAACATATGAACTATATCTCATGGGAGATGAACTGTATTCATGCATGTAATACACAGACACACACACAAAATATTGCTAGACAACTTAAGACTGAGAATGCAAAGAATGAATCACATTTTTCATACTAGCTAGGAGACTTTTCCCAGAAATAAAAAAGGGAGTGATGTGTGTATATCACCTCTGCCTGGACCCATAAACTGAGGTGAGAGTCGAGGGGGTCCATCCATTAGTGTAGGAGGGGACAGGAAGGCCCGTGTTTCTGAAGATGGTCGGCTAAGAGAGGATCCATATGGAGATCTTTCACCTGTGAGATGGGGAAATGCATGGCTAATGGTTAACACCATTTTAAATCATAGACATGTACTAGCCAAAGGGAAGTGAAGAGTATCTGACCTCTAAATAAAGGTCTGCCCTCTCGTACATCCTTTTCAAGAATCTCAAACTTGAATTGGGCACCAGTCAGCCTGCAATTGTTAACATATTAATATGTATGGATAAATATTGCTTCTGCTGTATATAAAACACTACAGTAAAATACTCTCTAGTCAATCTCACTTCTGGCGGAGATGAGCATTTTCTCTCGTGACATCAGTCAGGTCTCGATCTGCTGCCCTTGCAGCTAGCTATAACACAGACAATAAGAACAGTATACTTCTGACACAATAAAGCTACTGATGACTGGTACGGATCAAATATAAGTGGTCTGAAAACAACATACCCAGTTATCATGAGCCTTTTTCTCATGAGAAGTAATCTGGTAGAAAAAAAGAACAAACATATATAATAAATATTCACATATAAAAATGATAAACTGATCCAAGTATAGATGAGATATCAATCCATTTGTGGTGGTAAATAAAATATGTGGTGGTACAAAGATGCGTCATGAAAATATTAATAAATGTACATATTGTTGTATTTTTATATAATTGTATTTATTATATATTCTCATATTGGTCATATCTCATTTTGTATATATTATACTGTGTGCTACATCACACGCATTATCTAAAATATATCTATATCATTTGTGGTAGAAAAAAAAGAATAATTGAGTATAATAAAATTTAATTAAGAACATAGTAATTATGAATTATACATCCTCGTATCAGTCACATAGGTCTACATCATAATGATAGACTGATATAAGGATGTATAATGTCTCCCCCTAATGTCAGTTCCAAAATCTACCAACAATTTCATCAACATTTTGTGGTTTCAGATATTTCTTATATGAGAGTATTTTGAGTAAATGTTGTCTAAAAATAATAATAGGTTATAATAAACATATTCCTCGTGGGTATCATCAGCATGTGCCACTGAAGAACCTTTATCAATATAAATCATGTAGAGACGTTGTTGTAACTCTGTAGCATTACTAGCGTGTCACCTGATTCTTGTAGGCCAGTGACGTCCGTTCCAGTTCTTCCTCTAGGTCTCTGGCTCGTTGTCTATATAAACATAGTGAAAGAGACTATAATGTAAACTTCCTCTTTTAGTGAACGTTCATTATGCTTCAAGTTTTCTCCCCTTCTCAGAGACCTTTGATTTTATCACATACTATATCATACTTAACTCGACTTCCTCATGTGCGCTAAACAATTTGCTCTGACCTGTAAGTGTTAAGCTCCTCTGCAGCAAGACTGATCTTCTTGCCTGCCTTGTTGAGCTTCTCCTCCTTCTGTAAGCGCTCCTTCTCCTCCACTGTCAACATCCTGACAAGAGTCCAAGAAATAATTGAATGATTAGCATTAGTATTTGAAATTCCAATAAAAAAAGACTTCAGAGACACTGAATGGAGGATAAAGATTTTCCATGGTCCAAACCTGTGTAGTTTGAGTTCATTCTCCTGGTACATCTCAGTCACGATCTGGAGTTTCTGCTGGAGTTTCTGGCTTTCACTAGCATAGCTGGCACTCTCTGATTCCAACACCTCCTTCTGCTCCTCAAGCTGTTTGATCCCCTCTGAGAATACAGAGAAACAAGAAAACAAGTCTTCATTTACAGTCTGAAAGATCATGTTTGATATATTCAGGCCAAAGCCAATCAGATCCACTTTTATTACTCATAATAATTGCATAGCAGGTGTTTTCCAAAAATATCAGGTAGGAAAGCAAATATGTTGTGATGTTATGATTAATTCAGCAAGATAGGAATACAAATCAATCGAAAATAAAATTGTAAGGTGTTTACAGATTCCCGTTATGAATGAATAGGTCACATTTTCTTTCTACAATCAATCAAACATAATTATATATCAAATTAAAAGGTTCATGCATCAGCACCTGTTTCAACTCTAGTGGAAGTGTTTACCTTGGAGATCTTCTTTGGCTTTAATTTCATCTGCGAGTTTGGCTAACACTCTGTTCTTGTGCTCCTCCATGGACTTCAAGTCTGCACTCATCTGTGACAAAGAGGACTAACTTATCTACCGCATCATATCTGTTAGCAGCATATCTGAATATTGTGGATGTAGACAGAAGTTATTCATTTAAACTGACACATAAGGGTTGTGTTTCAAACCCCAGTGAGCTGCCATACTTGACAGGATGTTTGGCAGTCATATGTGTATCGTATCTTATCTAGGTGTTTCACTAGGTTTGAGACAACCAGGATGTGAGTAGGAGTACCTTGGCCGCTTCAATAAGTTTCTGTACTTTTTGCTTCTGATGGAAATCTGCAAGCACAAAAAACTCATGAGACGACACCTCAAGACCTGACTTCAAATCAAACTAAGAATATTCCCAAATTAACCACAAGAGCTTGAACCTGAACTGTCTCCATTCTCAGCTCCAGCTGCATTGGTGCTGCCGTCAATGCAGCTCTCATCCTCAGAATCCCAATCTCGCATCTTCAAAAGGCACTCTGTCAGTGACTGATACAAGAAAAGGAAAATGTGTATTTTTTTTTTTTTTTTAGAAATACAGTTCTGCCATGATAGCTCTCAGAGAGTTTAGCATGGTAATATACATGGCCATGTCAATGTGTTTGGTCTTGGTGGAATAGATCTGCTATGCTGCTGCCGCTGCAGAGCAAGTACCGAGACTTGCTACTGCCAGTACATCCATGGCATGCTGCTGTGAGCATGTAAGAAATACTGCTGCTACACATATGTGACCCTGGACCACAAAACCAGTCATAAGGGTAAATTTATATTTACATATATGATTTATACATCTTCTGAAAGCTGAATAAATAAGCTTTCCATTAATGTATGGTTTGTTAGGATAGGACAATATTTGGCCGAGATACAACTATTTGATAATCTGGAATCTGAGGGTGCAAAAAAATAAAAATACTGAGAAAATCGCCTTTAAAGTTGTCCAAATGAAGTTCTTAGCAATGCATATTACTAATCAAAAAGTTTTGATATATTTACGGTAGGAAATTTACAAAATATCTTCATGGAACATTAATTTTCCTTAATATCCTAATGCTTTTTGGCATAAAAGAAAAAAATCGATAATTTCGACCCATACAATGTATTTTTTTGGCTATTGCAACAAATATACCCAAGCGACTTAAAACTGGTTTTGTGCTCCAGTGTCACATACATAATGCGCCCACCCCATATAGCATACAGGAATCACCTCGTAGCATATCTATACAGGTGGAGCTGGGGAAGGCGGAGGGTTTTTGAAGTGCACTGCAACTGCTACAGCAAGCAGTAGCCGAGTATTTGAATGTTTGAGCTGCAAGCTCATTGGTTGCTGATACAAAAAGAACCAATCAGCTGCGCCACGTGAATAATGATGTAATTATTTCAGATAGAGTTAGGACCTATCGGCCTGCGCCATCTAGAGTTCCATGACAGAACTTTGTATTTTTAACCACGCGGTGTACGCAGATTTTTGTCAATGAATAATTTCCTGTTTTAAACTTTGAGTAAAGTTTGATTAATATGGTGCTTTAAGAATATAACATGTTGTTATATTTATTTTCGACCTTTGGGGTGTACATCTACTTTTGATAATATTTTAATTATTCACATATCTACCATATGGGTCCGTATTTTATTATTTTTTATTAAGAAATTAATGCTTTTATTCGCAGGATTAGGGATTTAACGATTAACTGCGAGCCGGTTGAAAATCTGTTTAAATATGTGACGATTCAAATCGGTTGAGATGCTAAACAAATCGCAATTCAATTAGGGGTAGGAGTTTATATGAATGTATGTCTGAGAGGAACTTACTGTCTTTTTCGATGGTATTTTTTCTTTTCCTCCTGCCTCTTTAAAATGCATATTAAAGTTCATAAGTGCAGCGCTGCTTTGTTTACAGCGGAAACCAAGGAAACGCTTTAAGCGCCACCTGCTGGCAGAGAGTGAATCTGCGTCTCATTCAGCTCTTCTGCTGTTTTTGTTTCATGCAGATATTGTTTATGCATAGTTTCACAAAACTGAAGTCAAACCATTCTGTTTTTGCTTCAAATTTCTTAATTATACAATGTAATTTAGATTAAAAACTGCTCATGTTGCATGTATGCAGCATCTTTGTTTGGATCATGATTAAAATGCAGTGGTTGCCTCTAGTTTTAAATGGGAAGAGCACAGGCAAAGGCTTAGTTTGTTTATATGAAGAGATTTATTTTATTTGTGTTACTTATTTATTTATTTTGGGGCTTGTTTTAAAATTTCAATTTAGTTTTGTTATTTACATTTACATTATATTAAATTGTGTTGTTATTTAGCAAACTCTTTATCCAAACGACTAAAACAAATGAGGACACAGAAGCAATCAAAACAACACAAGCAATAATTTGACAAGTGCTATATTATACTTATTATATGTTAGATTCAATTTCACAAAGAAACGCACAGTATTTTGTCCAAGCAATAATAAAAGGACACATTTAATTTATAATTTGTCTGGAATCTCATTTTGTAAAAAGGAAAATCGTGAATCTAATCGTGAAATTAAGAAAAAAAAAGGAAAGAAAGAAAAATCAAAACCGTGAATCGAATCGAATCGTGAGTTGAGTGAATCGTTACATCCCTAGCAAGGATGCAAATTGACAGTAAAATCATTTACAAATAAATGCTGTTCTTTTGATACTGAAAGAAATATGACGGTTTTCTGTTTTCTAGTGTCTGGTCTCATTGAGCCTGATGCCATTGTGTTTTTACCTTGATGCGATCATCTTTATTAGCGCAGTCCTCCAGCATACCCATATGAGATCTTTCACACATTTTCATCTCCTCCTCCAGCTCACCGAGACGTTCACCCCAGTCCTCTGCCTCTTGCACCAGCTGTATGAGTGAAGAAAACATAGGTACTCCTGTTAAATGTTTTTTATTGATCTGTTCATCTTCTCCAAACTAAGCACTCTAACACAGATCTCACCTGTTCTTTACTCTCAAGCAGCAGTGCATGCTCCTCTTTGGCCGCCTGCAGGTTTATCTGCAGTCGCTCTGTGTTGATCTCATGGATCTTCAGTGTTGTGTTGTCCTACAGATGGAGAAACGGGTAACAGTATAGAATTACAAATGATTGTGTTTAAAAAAGGAAATATGACTGAAACATGCATCATACACATAGTCAATACCTGTTCTAACTGGGACTTTCGTTCTTTAGCTTCCTCTTCTAAATTTCTTAAAATCTGCTCAAGTTCAGCAAGCTGAAAAACAAATATAACAATTGTTAGGACAGATACAGACAACATAAAGGGCATTAAGCATGAACAGGTTAGTTTGAATATGTAAAGTGAGTGTATCTGTGTGAATGACAACATTACCTGATCCTCTTGCTGTTTCCTTGCTTTGTTTTGTTGGGACAGCTCTTCTTGCAGCCTCTCTATTTCCTTTTTCATTTGTGCATTTGATTGTTCAAAAATGTTCTGTGACGCCACCTAAAAGCAGTATACATTAATTGGATCAGGTAACTAGTGAAGTGGTCAGGGCGACACATTTTATAAACATTTTTAGTGACGTGACATGGAATTAGTGCTCTGCATTTTAACCCATCCAAAGTGCACACACACAGCAGTGAACACACACACCGTGAACACACACCCAGAGCAGTGAGCAGCCATTTTTGCTGCGGCGCCCGGGGAGCAGTTGGGGGTTCGGTGCCTTGCTCAAGGGCACCTCAGTTGTGCTATTGAAGGTGGAAGAGAGAGCGCTGTACATTCACTCCCCCCACCTACAATCCCTGCCGGTACGAGACCCGAACCCGCAACTTTGGGTTACGAGTCCGACTCTCTAACCATTAGGCCACGACTTCCCCCTTTAGTACATTAGTAGATTTGAGACCATAATGACCATATTTACCTCTAAACTGTCTTTTTCTGCAGCTTGTGCAGACATGCCATTGTTCTGTAGTGTGGACTCTAGCTTGTCAAACTGTTGAGACGGACAGACATTGTTTAGAGGGACTGATTTAGGAGAATGCAGTTATACAAGCATGGATGTGCATTAAGTGTTCATATACTGTAATAGCATTTCTCACCTTCTGTTTAACCTCACTGAATGTCTCCAGCACTTTGCACTTTTCATCAAGCAGTTCGGCCACTTTCTGCACCATTTGCGTCTCTTTACCTGCAAACAAATCAACAGACAGGATCAGTTGAGAGCTGACAGTGGAGATCAGATAAAACAGATCATGAGGATAGGTTTAAAGCAGATAAAGAGATGGAAAACACTCACTTGCATATATTCGACTTCTGATCTGCAGAACAAAACAGAAAAAGCTCATTTAGTGAAATGATAGCACTCATAAAGTGTGCATTTTTATGTAGCAGTAATGCATGACTTACAGACTGAATGAACCTGCAGCTGAACAGAAGCAGTGTCAATACACCTAAAAATCCTGTGAAAACCACAGCTTCCCATGGCAGTCCATATAAGTCAGCACCAGGCCGGATATCATCAGGAAGGGAAGATACAACCTAAGACACAGAAGTTAAACAGTTATATGAATTCTCAATAAAAAGAGAAGTATAAATTAAGCAATTTTACACGCTTTCATATTATAAGGCTTTTCTTAACCCTCTCTCTGTCACGCATACAAAAGTGGACAGGATGTTCTATAAACCTAAACCCACATTCACATGATCAAACACAGACACAATTTTTAGTCGTTTCACATAAACGTTCATTATTATTTCTTAAACATAGCAGTAATAATAATAATGATCATTTATATCACACATTTTTGCAAAGAATATTTTAGCACCTGTCATTTTTACAGTCAAGAAATCAAAACTATTCAAATAAAATGTATAACGGTTTCTAAAAAAAACTACGATGTGTTTTAAAATAGATTAAAAAAAGACATCCTCCTTTGTCACTGACCTACAATAACTGACCAAAACCAATGCCACTGTAAGATGAAAAAGACAATATACACTAAACCTCTCAACACTAAAGCTATACCGTAATAAACTGGTAAACAAGGCCAATAAAGGTCAGCTGAAGGCCAATAAAGGTCACTGTAGATCTATAAATCAATAAAGTTTAATAAAATCACACAAATCAATGGTAATGTAAGATGAAATGAGCAACATGTACCAGATGCTTCAATGCTAACCAGCTATGTCTTAATACAAAACAGTTTACACAGTATACATCTAATTAAACACATGTAAATACTGCATTAGAATAAATGATGAGTACTATGATAGCTGACTTAATAGAAATATATATGACACCTGCTGACAGCTGCCATACACACTAACGCTGTTTCATCATACACACTGTGTGCCACATACATCTTTGATTTTCTCCACGGCGAGTGTGTAGTAAATCTTCGCTGCTCCTTTCATGTCAGTCGCTTCTGTAACGACAGACTCGGCCTTAAATTCGTCTGCCATGATTATATCCAAACTGAGTTATTCTAAATTCTGTAATCTGTTAATTTATGTTGTTATGCCATGGTGCCGGGCGCTGCTCTACTCTGACTGCTAGTGCTCACTGCGCTGAGAGGAAGAGCGCACTCTTGTGTTTTAGGGAGGACTCGTGAAGCATATGCGCTTGTGTTTCGAAAATGTAAATTGCAAACGTCATTGACATTTGTTCTTCTATTTTTAAAGGAGAAAAAACATGTATTGTGTTATATAAAACAGTAATGTTTTGACTTTATGCGAAACATTTAAAAGCCACAAAATTTAACACCCCTACAAGGGTCATGGTTGCTTCCACACGTCACCAATTGCTGAGTGCAACAACGTTGCGCTCGCGTTTTAAAGAGACAGACGGATCTATCGACGCCGAGGAATTAGTCAGTAAGCACACACGCAAAAATATTGGTCATGACCTGGTTATGAAATGTCATAGTTTAAAATATGGGTAAGTATGTTTCATTGGTGGGTGTGTCAGTTAAATATTTCTCTATAAACAAAGGTCATTGATACAGAGACCGGTTGAGCAGCTCCCTCTGGATTAAACTCAACTCAAAATTACTACTTAACTTACCCTTGTGTCTGCATTACAATTTTATTTATTATCTATTTAGCAGGTTTTATAGGTTATTTAGTTGTAGAGACAGTAAATACTTATCAATATCAATCAATTTGCCTTGAGTGCAAAATATGACACTCCGGTCACGTGTCGTGCCGAAAATTGATCGGCTGCCGAAAACTGATTGGCGCCTGTAATCACTTTTTGGCAAGTGTAAAACTGCATTTTATGGGTATTTCAACATGTAAAAAGGACTGCATGAGCTATGTCAGTAATTAACAACCGGTCCCTATAGATTCTCTTTGCCACCTGGAAAATTCTCAGTCCCTTAAAGTGTATACGGCCGGGAAGCAAGAAAACACACATCAAATGGTATTCTCAATACTTCAACTTTATTCATAGATACAAAGATATTATATAGGCATATGTCGAGGGGAGTTTCAACCCTTTAACCAATGAGGATATAGATGACATACATATAGGATGTTGGCCAAGAATATGTGTTATATAAAATGGCCACATGTACAGGAAAATATGGACATATTAGGAATAAACTTGGCGAAGGATGCTGAACTCTCTTCATAGTTCATCACGAACCCCATTACCTTGGAGTCCTAGCTATCGTGTCCTGATTTGAACATTTGAACCAAGAAAAGCTAATGCATACATGTGCGCATGCGTACCTCGCATATGAGTAAGAGATATTAAAACATAATACAAGAGAGAGAGAGAACAGATGGAGGAGGGGTGAGGCATATCTGGAACAATTCTCAAGACAGAGAGTGTTTTCTAACAAGCTATAATCTGTAAATATAACCCTCGAATGCAATCAAGTCGTTTAGCTCATGCAGTCCTTTTTACCTGTTGAAATACCCATAAAATGCAGTTTTACACTTGCCAAAAAGTGATTACAGACTCTACTTATTGAGTGAACTGTTCTTTCTGCCTCAAAATGACTTGATTTCAAATCTCCCTCACCCCTGTGTTGTTGATTTTGATAGATTATATATCTCTGCGGCATCCTTTTTACCCTGTTGAAATACCTTTAAATGGCCAATAAAACCCCTAAAATGCAGTTTTACACTTGCAAAAAGTGATTACAGACGGCAATCAGTTTTCGGCAGATGATACATTTTCGGCACGACACCGGCTGTTTCCACAAATAGAGTACAAAATATTGCATGAAACACTTAAAAAATATATTTTGAACAAAAATTGGCTTCAGAAAATGCGGATTGTCATCCTCAGCTAAATGAAATATTATATGAATTGTTTTATTTTCTGTGTAAACTTTGGGGAATGTGTACTTTAGATTCACATTTACTGCACATGTAGGTAAAAATACCGATTTAGGTGTAATTTTCTAAATCGGTGTTTTTACCTCCTGGTGGAATGACCTGCCCAAATCAATCCGAGCAGCTGAGTCCTTAACCATCTTCAAGAAACGACTAAAAACACATCTGTTCCACCTTTATTTGACCCTATAACTCTAGCACTTTCTATTCTATTTTAATTCTACTTTATGTATATTTATCTTTTTTTTTTATTCTTTATTTAAAAAAAAAACAAAAACAAACACTAGCTTTCTATTCTATCTACTTGTTTTTCTTTGTTTGTGTGTGTGTATATGTGTGTGTGTGTATAGTATATATATATATATATATACACCTTGCTACGAGTACTGCGTTAGGCTAACCGAGATTTGTCATTTGCACTTATATATTATTGCTTTTTTTGTTAGTTTTGACTGCTTTTATTGTTTTCATTTGTAAGTCGCTTTGGATAAAAGCGTCTGCTAAATGACTAAATGTAATGTAAATGTACCTACATGTGCAGTAAATGTGAATCTAAAGTACATATTCCCCAAATGTATACACGACATAAACATAAAATAAATAAAATAAAATAAAATAAACATCATAATTAAAAGGTCGATGATAATGATAATAATTTAAATGTACCCTACTAGAATGAATTGAATATCAAATGTTTTAAGTAAAAAAAATGACATTATTGTGTGATTTTAATTGTCCAGAATATCCTTTTTTTTTAATTTTTTATTTTAAAATTTTATGAAAAATAGGTCTCTCAAAAAATAACTTTGTGCCTTTAATACAAAAAAGAAAAAAAGAAAAAAAGGGACAGGCTACTTTTAGCAGGCTATAGCAAGCTACTTTTCCTACATGTATTTCACATGAAACACTCACCTTGTCCACTAGAGATGCAATTTCATTCATTGTGACTTCAACAAAAACTGCCATCTGATAAAATTGCCCTCCTTCTGTCAAAAAGAACAAAACACATATTTAAGTTTTTACAATTTACAATGTGTGAAGTGTCACCCCTCAAGATCAATTTTTTTCATGATGGGTTTGGACCGACAAGAGGATCATTTTAAGTCCAAAAAAATGATTACCGTTCTGTGATTCAACATGCTCCTCAAAGATAAGACCGTGGTTTTGGAAAGCTTTCTTGGTTTCAGAAGATGTCCAATCTTCTGTATCTTGCTTTCTTTTTTCCTGCTCAACAGTCTGAACACCCTCCACATTAGCTCTGTTCACTAAAAGGTCCTTTTCCTCAGAGACTGGCTCATTTTGAGGATTGCCCAAGTTATTTATACCAGATCTGTCATCGGTAACTTGATTATTTTCAGCCTCTGTTGTGGAGATTTCTGTATTCTTATTCACATCTAGACATGCTTCATGAACACAGTCATCTTCGCTGATCCCTGTGAGGAAATAGTGGGAACATTACAGAAAATTTGACAACTTTTACATTACCATCACTCAAAGAGTAAGATCTCAAAACCCAGATTTCCCATTAATCACATATGCAGAAGTTTTTGTCCCATGCAATATTGACCAAAATTATGAATTCCATGATCTGTCATGCTCTTATTATTTTTGATAATGATCATTACGAATCATCAGTACCTGGGCTTTCTACACTGTTATCTGTTATCACTGGTGAATATTTCTTTCTTAGAGAAGATAAGAGGGTATACAGTTTTTGTAGTGCTTGATATTCTTTAGTATTATCCTTGCCAGGAGAACCATTATCTTGTTGAATATGTCCCAGTTTTGTGTTCATCTTCATATGGTTTTCCAACAGCTGTTCAAAGTCACCAAGTTCATCGAGGTCATCATTATCTTGACCTGCATTAGTGTTTCCCATTTTGGAATCCAGCCATGATAACGTCTGGTCTCCAAATAAATCTAAAAGATCTTCAATATTCTGTTCACTCAGATAAGTATATAAGTTTGTATATCCTTTAGAGGTTTCTGTAAGATGATTGCCAGTATTTTTGTCTTGAATTTCAGGGCTTCCAGGTTGTTTTTCATTGCCCTGTTCTTCTTTATCTTCTGACTTCACCGGCATGTCACCATCATCACTTTGATCCCAGATGGCACCTATGTCGCTTTCCTCCCTTCCCGTGACACTTTCTGAATCGGTTTGATGATCCTCGTTGTTTGCTGTGTCGGTCTCCTCTTTGTGTTCAACACTTTGATTTTGATCATGCATGATATTAATATTGCCATCCTGTACTGAGTCATTCTTTGAGAAGAAATCATTCATCATAGTTTCTGTGGAAGTTGTATAGCCATCTTGGTCTTCTTCAGCCACAGCGTTAGGAATATTATCACTGTCTGCATTTTCTGGTAAACTGAGATCATGACCAAAATCTTTTAAATCAACAGATCCATCAGACATGTTTAGCGATGGTCTTTTTGTATGCGTTTCCTGTGTTAGACTTTCATTTGTGATTTGTGTGTCATCCTTTGTTTCAAAATAATTCTCTGTAGTTTCAGAAACTGTACCCGATTCCTCTTGCTCTTCTTGAACTACAACCTCATTGTCATTTTCACCTACTGAATCTGTATTCTTGACAATACTTATACCTGAGTTTTATATCACCAATGACTCAAGATGCAATTCACTGTTATTATCCATCTCATAATCTGTGCCATTTAGGGCTGAATTTGACTCAAGGTCTGAATGCAGATTTTCTTCACTAGGTACAGTTAATTCATCTGTTACAAGAGTGTGATTATGAGAAGATCTTTCATTAAGAGGATTTATGTTTGTGTCCAATTTATGTTCATTGCTCATTTGCGTTGCATGTGCTTCTGAATCTGATAACTTTTCTTCATAAAATGTGATGTCTTTTGGTAATTCTTCATCTAATTGTTCCTCATTTCTTTCCATAACTAACTTATCTTTTGTGTCTATAACTAACTCATAATTTTCTTGCGATATACCTTGGTCGCCTTCAGCTAATTGTTTTTCATTATTATATTCTGATAATGTATCCACAGTCGGTTCTGAATTTTTATCTGCATTTATGCTTTGACCAGTTGTGACAGTCTTAATATGTGAGTCAGTGTACAAATCTGCAACATTTAATTCTTGTGTATTTTCATAACATAACTCAGGATCTGTCTGAATATCTGACTCTGACAGTTCAGATGGATCAGCAACAGTTACAGGATCTGTGCTAATTTTATTAGAATCATTTTCTTGCTGTCTGATAGTGTCTAAATTGTCTTGATCAGACAGACTTTGTATCAGCTTGTCATCTGCTGAATCAGTTAAGTTGTTTTTGCTCTGAATACCTTCATCAGTTGTATTATTTGCAGACTTAACTTCATCACCATGTTGGGTGTTAGAGTCTTTAGAAAAGCCATCTATATCTCTTATGTCATCAGATGCAGCGCTGTCTTTTAAAGTCATTGTTCCATCAGATATGGCCTGAGTTTCACTAAGTAAATCAATATCCTTTGTGGTTGATTCTTGCTTGACAACATCAGATATTTCGTCACCTTTCACATTTTGTTGCTCAAGAAAGTCCCCCTTACCTGAATTGATCTCCTTTACTGTCTTTTCCTTATCACTTTGCACATCTTTCATGTCTTTCTCTACAGCTCCTTCTGAAACATCAGCATTGTTTTCACTTTTAACTTCATCATTTAAATTATCTGCCGACTTGATTTCAAGGATTTGTGAATCTGTGCTGTCTTCAGTCATATTAGATTCTACATCTAGTTGTTCAATGCTATCAGATGCAATGCTATCTTTTAAAGTCATTGTTTTATCAGACAGTGACTGAGTTTCACTTAGTACGCCAATGTCTGTTGGGTTTGTGTCCTGCTCATAAATATCAGTCGGCATTTTATCTTCTTGATCCTTGTTATTATTTTGTTCCTGATCAAAGTTTTCCTTACCTGGATCTTCTTTCTTTCCTGTCTTTTCCTCATCGTTTTGCACATCTCTTGTATCTTGCTCCACCTTTCCCTCAAAAAAATCAGCATTGTTTTCACTTTTAACTTCTTCATTTAAATTATCTGCCGACTTGATTTCAAGGATTTGTGAATCTGTGCTGTCTTCAGTCATATTAGATTCTACATCTAGTTGTTCAATGCTATCAGATGCAATGCTATCTTTTAAAGTCATTGTTTTATCAGACAGTGACTGAGTTTCACTTAGTACGCCAATGTCTGTTGGGTTTGTGTCCTGCTCATAAATATCAGTCGGCATTTTATCTTCTTGATCCTTGTTATTATTTTGTTCCTGATCAAAGTCTTCCTTACCTGCATCTTCTTCCTTTTCTGTCTTTTCCTCATCTCTCTTTACTACTGTGTCTGCCTGAAAAGGAAGCTTAAGCATTGATGTCAGGCCGTTGACTGAAAATATGGACTGTGAACTTGATTCTGAATCTTTGGTTTCAATGTTCTCAGTATTTGAAGTAGATCCATGGCTTTCTGACAAACTGCCTCCATCATCCTCATAATGTTTAGTTTGCTCTTCTCTGTAAAAGTTTGTGATCCTGTTGTACATATTTCCGTACCACCCCACCTGATCCTCTTCTTTTTCATTTTCTGTTCTCCTGTCCTCCAAGGGACCATCCTTATTTTCCATACTGTCGTCTGGGTTGTTTTCATCTCTCTGTTTGTTGTCAACCACATCCATGTTCTGACTGGGGTTAAATATGCTCTGGTCCTCTGTGTTTGTGTTCTCATCGGCTTTTTCAGCTTCAGGTTTAGTTGCAGCTTCAGTATTGTCTTCACCAAAGCCCAAGACATCTCTACCCATACTTATCCAGGAGCTAGACCGCTGAGATGAGGTATCTTCGTCATTTGTTGGGTTCTTGATATTGTCCCGTGTATCAGTTTTTAGATCCTTGTTTCCAAACCCAAAAGCATTGGTGAGTTCACCCCTGATCCAACCAAACGTTCCAGAGTTTGTCTTCTCCTCCACATGGTTCTCCTCCATATCCATCACAATTTTTCTGCTTTTGAAGGATTCTTTACTGCTCTCATCCTGTGGTTCATCATTGCTTTGCTCATTCCTGCCAAACCATCCACTAACAGCAGAGCCTTTCCAGGAAGACCCACCTTTTTGTGTTGTCTTGGGGCTGTTTTGATCAGAAACATCTTGAACAGAAATCTGGCTGGGTTTACTCTCTTCTGTTTCAGTAGGATTATCTTGGACTTCATTGAAATCGGTTTCTTGTGACAAATCTTCCAGATCATCAAATTCAGTGCTGCGCTCAATCACTAAACCATTTTCATCAAAGCATATGAAGTCATATTCCTGAGGAGAAAATTTACACTGATTAATATTTATGTTCTTGGTAGACACTTTTCTTACCAAATCAGCATACATAAGAATTAATTCTGTCAGATAATTCAGATTTCTTAGGAGTTAACATTAGCTACACCAGCTTATTTGAGTCAGATTCTGTACACTGTAAAAAGTGAAAAATTATAATTTTAATGAATGGATGTAATGTAATGGATCTAATGTAATGGAAGTAGTAACAGATCTTTTTTTCAGAAATAAGTTGTTTTTGTTCCTGTAACTGAATGTATTGAGGTTGATTTGATCATTTTAAATAATATTTAAACCAGCTGATGTAGACGTATAACATGCACTTTTTTGTTTTTTAAAAAGTACATTTAAAAACTTTTTTAAAAAAATGTACATTACCTGAGTTGGCACCTGGATTTCCTTTTTCTCATCAATAAATGGTTGATCAACTTTGATGGCATCTTTTGGGAACAATCCAGACAGCTTTTCTATCTGCAAAATGTAAAATATTCTGAATATTTTTAAACATACTGTTTATATGTCAGATTAAGTAATGCACAAATGTTGTATATTGATCTTACAAAACTGATTTATACATGCATATTTTTAATCAAGACAGAACCAGAAAAGAGTACTCACACTTCCTGCCCATAGATCATTTCTTTTTCCAGTGAGTTTGTAGTAAACAGTGATGATATCCCCTTTTTTGAAGTTTAGAAAGCGGCAGTCTTTAGCACTATAGTCTCTCTGAGCCTGTACACGACTTATCATGCCTGAAGAAATGGACAAAAACATAAGATAAACAGTAAACACACATCACAGTTTTAGTCTAATCTTTTCTTTTACACTATATGAGCATAAATGATCTTACTTTCACATTCGGGGTCTCCACATAATTTGTAGTCTGAAATCAAACCCAAACCCTGGTGTAAAAAACTGAAGACAATATGAAACAAAATGACTGCATGTACAACTGCCATGTTTGGATTTATCCAGCGATTTCACTTCATCTCATTAGATCAGTTCCTTTATGTACATTTCCAAATCCAATAGTCAGAGGGTAAGACAAGCTAAATCCCGGCGAAATGTCATTCCCTCGGTCTTGTCACAGAATGAACCAATCCATGGAGATCACAGTCTGACACACAGAGATTGGATTAGAGGTTACTGTCAGTAAATCATTAACATCAACACAAGCCACATCACAAACTCTGGACCAAAGCCACATTCAAACTGATAAGGTTTCACAATGTTAGACCACATGAAGCAGTAGTAATTTTACATTGTTTGGATTTTGACCTGTGATACAGTGAGTAAACCTTGTGAAATACTAACCCCATTAAATTATCATTGTGTTAGATTATAACTATGAGACTAGAAAAAGCAGTCATTTCGAATGCATAAAAAAATCATCAATACCGAAAATATTTGGAACACTCTTAGAAATGGTTCTAAAAGAAGTGACGCCATAGAAGAACCATTTTTTTGGTTCCCAAAGGATCTTTCAGTGAACAGTTCTTAAAAAACAAAAACAAAAAAAAACATTTTTTACTTTGTGTGAAGAACATCTTAACAACCTTTTACCACTTAAATTATCTAAAGAACCTTTTTCCAATATGAAGTAAACTTTTGTGCAGTTGAAAGTTTCCATGGATGTTAAAGGTTCTTCATGGATCTGTAGATGCTAACTAAGAACCTCTATTTTTAGGAGTGTAGGACGCTTGCATGTTTTTCATTAGTGCAACCGGTAATTGATTAACAAGATCATCAATCATTATAGTCTTGAATATAACAGATCAGAGTGCTCTTTCCAGTACAAGAGTAAATAAATTGGACAATTTAGATGCATATGGGTAACACACATCAGCTCACTCAGTGCTGTTACAGTGTTATTAGAGAATTTACTGATAGGAGTGACAGACTGAGCAAAGGTCTGCAGAGTCTGAACTGAAGTTCTGCCAGCTGCACAAACCTTATTTGAGACATCAGTCTATAAATAAGGTGGATATTTCAGAATTATTTCCATGCTTAATTTCATTTCATTGATTCAGCTTACGTATTTGACATAATATAACATGGCTGACACACTGTGGTCCCCTCATGAAGTTATCAAGATGCCCCTGGCCTTCAAATGTTGCCCCTTAAAAACGTACAATTCTGACACTAATACTTATACATTGCATGCATAGAAATGAATATATTTTAAAGGGGTCATATGATGCGGTTTCAAATTTTCCTTTCTCTTTGGAGTGTTACAAGCTCTTGGTGCATAAAGAAGATCTGTAAAGTTGCAAAGACTAAAGTCTCAAATCCAAAGAGATATTCTTTATAAAAGTTAAGAGTCAACCACGCCTACCTAAAACAGCTCGTTCTAACACGCCTCCATATGTCTTTGTCACGATGTGGGAAGATTTGCATAAGCCGCCCAAATGTTCATGCAAAGAAAGAAGGCGTAACGTTTATTCTCGCTATAGTATTGTTGTTGCCGCCGCCGCCATGTCGTGAAGGCGCTGTGTGATTCGTTGTGAAAGCGAAACTACTTTGTTTGGCCTTCCAAAAGAGGACGATATCTGCTTCGTCATGCCTAGTGCTGATCCGTGCTGGTCGCTGAGGAAATACTTCAACTTCGCGCTGTCGATCGCCGGATCGGCTTTCACCGTGGACGAAGCGGAGTCCAGCCCGAGTCTTCACCTTGAATATTTCCGTCCCACGCTGAGGTATCGGCCATCACAACTCACTGGATAGTCTGGGCCAATCCAGCACACTCTGCTTTTTTCAGACGGATGATCTGTGTAAAAATCTAGCGTTTTTTCGAAAAGTTTGGCCTAGAGGAGAAACATAATGTCAGTATGTGGAAACATAATTGTGTTTTTTGTTAACCTTAAACGGCATAAACCCCATTTCATACCACCAATACACAAAATGTTATTTTAGCAGCGCATTGACCCCTTTGTATGGAACGATATTCCGGACAATTTTCAAATAGAATAGCAAATTGTATTTTCAATTGCGTTTTCAATATGTGGACGCATAAATTGTGACATAATCCAAATGCAATTGCAAATCCTGCATTACCGTTTGCATTTTCGCTTTTGTGAATGCACAGTGACTGCCAAATTTCAAATAAAAAAGCAAAGTCCATTTGCAGCTGTATTTCCCATGTCTTAGGAGTTACGAGCCTGTCATATTTAAATAGCAATATTAATTACCAGTTTGCTTTTTCACTCTAGCTGCGTCACGCATGTAACCTGCCAAAACTCAAATGCAATTGCAATTCCTTTTGCATTTGAATTTCCGACGTCTACACGGAGACCTGTCAATCAATGTGAGGGGGCGGGGCTATACTAGGGGGCGTGTTTGTGTTGGGAGGTGACGTCACTCACAGACGACCGTGCCGAATGCTCTGATCAATGGAGGTAATCGGTAAAGGTTCCGCTAAAGGCAGCTGCCAATCAGTTTCACACCTGTGTGAACGAGCAGACAGTGCAATCTTCTTGGCACAATACATAATTATGTCTTTTTTACCCCAAATGTAGCGATTATCCCCTGCTAACAGCGGGAGCCACAACGGCACGCACAATAGGTCAATATTCACTATAAACCAAACGCTTTTCACCTGTCTCTGCATCTCTCACTGTTTACACTTTTAATCCATAATAGAGAGTTTGTCACACCTGCCTCAAGACCTTTTACCGTTTGCACTCCACTTGATGCACTTAAGCAAACAAACAGAGCAAATCTACATGTATTTACCTATTTGCAACCTATGTCTTATTCCTATCTAATAGCCTATGTGCACCTGCCTCAAGATCTCTCAGTCTGTTTACGATCCGATAGATGCATCTGACAAAACAGAAAATGCTTCTACTCTTACTCTACCTGCCCCAGATGACACTTCAGCAGTCAGATCTAGGTGCAGCTGTCACAGAACAGCAACAGCCAAGGCAAGATAACATTACAAATCACGTGCATCAATCGCGGTGTCCAGTGGCTGTAAATAGCGAGAGATCTTGAGGCAGGATCCAATACGCTTTGGTGCCACGTATTGGACGCAAACACCATAACGGATTAAAACTGTTGAATAAAATATCAAGTAAGGTGGAAAATAAGTATAGATTAGCACTGTCTGTTTGTTTAAGTGCATCAAGTGGAGTGCTAAAAGGTCTTGAAGCATTTGTGTCACCACGCCTCATATTATGGATTCAAAATTGCAAGTGAGAGTAAACTAGGGAGAGAGCAGAGACAGGTGAAAAGCGTTTGGTTAATAGTGAATATTGACCTATTGTGCGTGCCGTTGTGGCTCCCGCTGTTAGCAGGGGATACTCGCTACATTTGGGGTAAAAAAGACATAATTATGTATTGTGCCAAGAAGGTTGCACTGTCTGTTCGTTCACACAGGTACGAAACTGATTGGTAGCTGCCTTTAGCGGAGCCTTTACCGATTACCTCCATTGATCAGAGCATTCGGCACGGTCGTCTGTGGGTGACGTCACCTCCCAATACAAACACGCCCCCTAGTATAGCCCCGCCCCCTCACATTGATTGACAGGTCTCCGTGTAGACGTCGGAAATTCAAATGCAAAAGGAATTGCGATTTCATTTGAGTTTTGGCAGGTTACATGCGCGACGCAGCGAGAGTGAAAAAGCAGACGTGGTAATTAATATTGCTATTTAAATATGACAGGCTCGTAACTCCTAAGACACGGGAAATACAGCTGCAAATTGACTTTGCTTTGTTATTTGAAATTTGGCCGTCACTGTGCGTTCGCGAAAGCGAAAATGCAAACGGTAATGCAGGATTTGCAATTGCATTTGGATTATGTCACAATTTATGCGTCCACATATTGAAAACGCAATTGAAAATACAATTTGCTATTCTATTTGAAAATTGTCCGGAATATCGTTCCATACCTTTAACTTCTGTGTTATCATGTTCATATTTCTTTTCACATTCCTCCTAAACAACAGATGTCACTACACATCTTTTCCTTCTTTCCATCTGTATCATAGCTAGCGAATAAGCGCCACCACGGGAACCGTCGCGTCTATTGGTCGTCATCATGGCCAATGTTTTCAAAATGGAGAGGCTGACAAGCACGTAGAGAACCAGCAGCAGCGACTCGTGAATTTTGATGTAGTTTGATGATCTCGAATAGAAAATAACGCAAAGACATGAAGTCAGACATGGAGGAGTTGATGCCCAGACTTCTGCCCCTGGAGTCCTGCGACACAGAGGAATATAACTCAAACGAACCCCCCAGAAACCCTCAAGAATATCTCAGACAGGTTCAGTAAGTCATTCTTCATCTAATCTTCATTTTAGGGTTTAAAAGTAGACGCAGGTGGATCTTTATTCATGTAAGCAACATTGTTTCCAAAGTGCTTTACATACGTACATTATTATTAGGTTTTACACGTACTGAAGGAGAAAATAATATTAAAGAATAAAATGCAAAAACAAGTAAAGATTTAGTTAAATATTGATTTAGAAGATGTCTCAGTGATACAGTGTACTTGAGATACTTGGTTTAGCTTGTGTATATTTAGAAATTAATTCTCTAAGACACCAAGGCGTGGAGTAATAATGCAAAACTGGTTACAGAACTTTGGACTTTATAACTTGGTTGTATATTTATGTTAATTTATAAACCTGTTTTTAACATAAATTTGTTTGTTTAATGATTTTTCAGGTGCTCGCTGTAAAAATGAATAGAATTGTGTTATGTTTTTACAGAAGGGAAGCATCTCTGTGCCCAGATGTTGTTGTGGCACAAATTGATCCAAAGAAGCTGAAGAAGAAACAATCTGTGAATGTGTCTGTGAGTGCGACAAGTGAACAGTGACTATTACATTTGAAAACGTATCTGTGTAATCATTTTGCATATGGATTTTTTTCACAGATCACAGGTTGTCTGGCCGCACCTCAGGGTTTCTCTCCCAGCTTGAAATGGCAGCAACAACAAGTCAGCAAATTTTCAGAAGTCAGACAGGTGTTCAATTTACATGCATTGGTTACTTGTTCAAGTACTTTTAATATCAAGTATCTAACATTTGTCTGTTTGTTTTTAAATTAAGTACAGTCAATATAACACTTTCTTATTTCAGAGTGTTAACAAGCATCGTCAGCATTGGAAATCCCAGTTTTTGGATGATAATGTTGTCATGGTAAGATAATTGATATCTGGACAGAAGTTAAACATGATATGATATAATACTTGTCTGAAATCTTTCTTGCATGGCAGTATCTATGTATGCAATTATTCAACAATCAGCATACCATTAAACAGCTGCATACACTCAATCCACACGATATATCTTACAGTCACAAGTACAAAATTCCACACATTATACATTACGCTCACATAAACATCACATTATACATTACACTCACATAAAACATACCTATACATTACAATCCTATAGTACCTCCTCAAGTTACTGTATTTTTGATTAAATTATGAAAAAGTTGCTTTAAAAACCAAGTCTTCTCCCCACTTTAGCCCAAAACGGAGGATGAGGATGGATGGAAGAGGTTCTGCTTGGGTGAGAATGTTTGTCTTGACATCCAACTGAAAGAAGAAGATAAAGTTAACCCGGGTCTTGATTATGTCAAGGTAATAATTCTCCCCTTATCATATCATCAACACACTGTGATAATTGTTGTCAGTACAAGTAGATTACATTGAGTTACACTGTGTAGATTTATTATTACAAAATTTGAGCATTCTGTCTTGATTTAATGTTCTTGAATCTCTTTTTATTAGACTGGTTTCCCACCTTTCCTAAGCATTGTCAGCAAACTAAACCAGGTAATTGCCATTTGACAGCAGATATGCTTATTATTCACATATAAATCGCATATTCTAATATTTATTTGTCATTTCATTGCATTCTCTGCTCAGTCAACCATCTCTGCTGTGCTTGAGTATTTAATCAATTGGTTTGAGGAGAGAGACTTTGTACCACAGTTGGTAAGTTCAGTATGTCACATCCAATATGCATTGATATTATTCGATTGAGATATATTTAATTAAGAGGTCACTCTAAAAGTTGAGATAAAATGTTTATTTCTTTGTTTCTAATACATCACATGTTTTGCATTTTTCCCTTTAAAATTAAAAGGTATTTTTGAACTGTATTTTCTCAGTTTAGCTGTACGTTGCACATTTATCTTCACAGGGCAGATGGCTTTATGCATTACTAGCGTGCCTTGAGAAACCGCTGCTTCCTGAAGCACATTCCCTTATTAGACAGTTGGCACGACGGTGCTCTGCAGTGCGTGCCAATCTGGTAAACACCTTTTGGTTTGCTCTGAATTCAAAGCTGGGGTATCATTATTTTCTCCCTTGCTTCCGTTGCAGTTGCACAAGTGAAGGCTTGTTTGTTGACAACCTAAAATATGTTGCTTAAAATAGACGGTGTATTATTTTTCTCTTCCAGGAGAGCAAAGACGATGATCGTTTGTCAGCTCTTAACTTGATGATTTGTATTGTTGCCAGGTAACTGACATGGAGTTGTTAGAGACAAATTTAGTGTTCCCTGAAATATGCGCAGGTGTTCTTATGAAGTATAATCATGCTTCTGTCTATTAAAGGTATTTTGAGCAAAATGATTTGGCTGACAATGAATGAGCAGAACTTGGAAGCAGACGGAAGAGCCTTTGTGAAGAAAATTCATGTGAATGAGAGGAACCATGAGAGAAACTCAGGAGATTTTGTAAAAGACTCTTGCAAATTGAATTGAGTTCCATGTAATATTAAAGTACACCTGTTACAAATACAAATTACTGTCCTTTGAAGCATGGCTATTGTCAAATAAAACTTAATTTCTGACATAAAATGCAAACATCTTTGGCTTCTTGCTATTTCATTGTCATGATTTTGTTGTGCTGTGTCTGCCAAATAAAACCATGTCCGATTTATTAAAGGGCTAACTGAAAATCATCCTTATTTTTATTGAAAATTTTATGAAATGCAAAAAATGTTATGGTAATCGTAGTTTCATCCAAAATTGTTAAATAACTCATAGGTAACATAAAAAATGTGCTGTCTTTCAAAAAGTGTAAGATGCTTTCAGAACAGTTCTGTAATTTTATTTACTTTTTTGATGTCACTGTTAACTAATACCACATTGTTAAAACAATGAAGTAAATATTGTATTTTCAGTGGAAACTTTGAATGAGGTTTATGAAATATTTTTAATGACTAAAAAAATCAAGAGACGTTTGTCACCCTGTTATATGTGGAAATGTTTTATCAGCCATAACCTCCTGAGAACCAGAAAAAAAAGTTTTGTGAATTTTGTTGTCGTTTTTTATATCAGTACATTGGTTGGAGCATAAGAAATAAATGGAGAAAAAAAAACATTTTTGAAAAAATATTTTTTATTCATATTTTATTCTATGTCCTTTGTAGAGGATGCCAGGACTAAGTAATTCAAAAAAATAAATAGACATTAAAAAAGGCATAAATAGGCAAAAACTTTTATTTTTCATTCACTAATCAGTTTTTAGGTTTCAGGCTATTTTTAGCCAAACTTTGATGAAAAAGATGATTCTCAACTATGAAAGATATAACAGAATGATTTGATATATCACTATAGCCTACTTTATGGAATATGTGTAAAAATAAATTGGTATTCCCATTCTATACAATGTCTATATAGATTGGATCTAATTTCCATATTAACGTGTTCTTGGGGCAAACCATAATGAAAAGAGTGTTGTAATGGGAGTAATAACTTGGCAACATTATGATAAGAATATCTCATATTTCATAGGAATATTGAACTATAATTTCGTTCCCTACATGGTGCCTCTCCCCAACATCCCACCCTGATTACAGCCGTTTGTCATGGCTGTCTCCACAGCAGATTGTATGAAATGTGATGCCCGTTTGGTAACAAAACCAGTCATACTCGCTGATTTGAAAACCTCATAAACACATTTCTGAGCTATTGAAAATTAGCCAGATTTAAACGATAATTACAAAACATTATCATATTTCCCTAAAAGTGCTCAATTTGATCGTTCTGTCAATATCAGTCATATTTAAACACCAAGGAGAAGGTTTGTTTATGATCAAACCTCCAAACATTTGACATCTCTAAAAAGCCCTGAATGTGCTCTTGATAGTGACTCCTGTCCAAAATCACAGCGCTAGCAGCCCAGTAGCCCCTCACTGCAGAAAAACGATCCAGGGGGGCGGGGTTGGATCCACATCTAGTTGGTGGAGATGGTAGGTTTAGGGGTGGAGAGGGGTGGGTTTGGGGATCAGGGGGTGGAGACGGGTAGGATTAGGTCAGGGGTTTCTCACCCCTGGTTCTGGAGGGCCAATTTGTCTTAGTGTACTTCTGCAAGGTTTTGCTCCAACCCGTGTTCCTTGTCTATTTAACTCACCTGCCTGTAGCTTACTAATAATCCTGAACAGCTTAATTAGCTGGTTCAAGTGTGTTTGATAAGGGCTGGAGTTAAACTCTGCAGGACTAGTGGCTCGAGGCGGGTGAGAAGACTGGCTGCATTCAGCGCGGGACAAAAAACGGTGCCAAATAAGTTCTTCTTAAAACGGGCAAAAAGGTTGCGTTGAACATCTCTGTTCTGATGAAGCAAGAGTGCAGCTATGGCAGCTGAGAAGGCCATTTTTTGTGTTCTTTTTGAAGAATTTTCGTGAAATCGGTATAAATATGTGTTTAATACTGAAAAATACGCTCGATGGTACAGTCACTGCCCTTGCAGTCCAGAATAAAAGAGAACATCCCAATCAAATGAAGGGATTTTTGGAAACTGTGGTTCCTAATTATTGTTATCCAACTTTTGCCTCGCATTTCAGGATGAAAAGACACATTTTTCAGGTGAAGGATAATCCACTTCTTAATAGACTGTGTTATGATCTATATGACCTTTTTTTTTTATTGTGAGTATTAGGCTTATCATTGTTGCTGATCACTGTTCGTTGTGCTATGTTATTATTTACCATTATATAATCAGAGGGGCATAGAAAAGTTTATTAACGTGTCACTCCATAATACAACAGCAAAATATATAAATATATAGTATTTTTATGTTACATTAATCAGTATTTAGCACAACGTCCTAAGGAAAGGATATGGATACTCTACTGTGTATATTCATTATTAGGATATTTAGACAGACTTAAATAAGTTCCATATCTATACTTGTGCTCTTATTATTTCCGTTGTTTTGCCTTTAATGTAAATAAACATGTGCAAACAATATAATTGCTCTTGTGAAATTATTTGGATGTTAATTACATTGTGCGAGCGGTCTCTTTAATACCGCGTGGTTTACTACCATGTGCTGATGAGTGTATGACAGGTTGACCACCCACACCGTTTCCAGGAACATGGTAGTTCAAACCGGAAATCCGTAGCAATATAACGTTGGGCACCGGTTGAGCTGAAATGCCCAGGGTTTTACCCGCGTAATGTAAGTTGGTGTGGAGGAGTTGGTATATGGCTCCAACCTCGTCACCCCTGGAACTTGGGTTCTGCAACAATCTTGCAAGTGAGCGACACCTATCTACCCAACATCGCTTTCAATAGAAAGTAGCTAAAACTGGTAGCTAAAGGCCACTTAGTAGGACTCACAAAGGCAAACTTCAATGGATCTATATTTAAAGTGAACGTAGATAAGTGGGCAAGATGCAGAATCTTCTAGATAAGGTTTGTCAACCAGTTGTTATTATTTGCCCGAAACTTTGAAAAAAAAAGTTCACAAAACGGGGCGGGGACCATACACGTCGCTAACCCCCATCCATCTAGCTTCAAACAACATTATTTAGCTAAATTGGCAACACTGCTCCCAGCGGCGGCCTGGGGTTTCGCTATGCAGGACCAGCCACGTGATCAGCGCTACGCGCCTTTATCGAGCCGAGCGCGCGGCGCGCATGACGCTCCACAGTCCACGCGCTGCTGGAAGACTAAGCGCAAGATGGCGGTGGTCGTGCGAAGTTTGCAAGACCAGCTGGAAAAAGCAAAGGAAAGCTTAAAGAGCGTGGGGGGGGGAATACGAAAAATATTCCCGTCCGAAAGCTATCCCGGCAGAGGATCCGACCCGACTGCCGAATTAAGGCTACTTACTCTAATGAAATGCGTTTGAATCTATAACGTAACTATTTGGGGGTTAAATAAATTACGCCCATATGGCCTTAGCATTCTAATGTACCTGCGGCCAAGCTCGGAAGGTAAAGGATCACGTTGTTTAATTTCTAGCGATTAAGCACCGTTGTTATTTATACTAAGAGTCTTTAAAAATCCACGTGCAAAAGTTGGATTTCTTTCTCACAGCTGAGTCACCTAGCCCGCCATAAATACTATTCCGGAGAGCTATCAATAAGTCCAGTTTATGTTTAACGCACACAAAATGACCCAGTCTCATTAAACCATTCTGACGTCGTCTAACTTCTTATAACGAATGGCTGTTTTTAAATGTTAGCCCCAGTATCACGTTAATTGTCAATGTATAAAACAAGGGTCATTCGAAGATTGATCTTGATTTTGAAACTATGTCTAATTATGAAAGGGTAACATGAGCCTGCAGGGGTACTCCCGCATGTGAATGGAAATTTTTTTTGTGTGTGTATTGGTTTGTTTCAATGATATTCCTGCCCCGATAGTAGCGCACCCAACCACACGGTTAACGCAAACGTGTTTATCTTACTGAAAGTTAAACAAATGTCTTAAAAATAGGCTTGAGAAGTGCGCATGTTATTTCCAATTGTAGAGTGACATGAAGTGTGTTCTTCTGTTATTAGCCAATAGGGTTTAACCCTCAAGACACCCCCCCAGCACCCCACCCCCACCCCCCATTTTTTATACTATTATATATATATATATATAAGTGATTTTTTTCCATTAATTTGTAGGATTGGCCTCTGAGCCGATAATAAATGAGGTTACATGTTTGGCATCTCCTTTAGTGACGGTTTTTTTTAGGGAAATGTATTGCAAGAGTTTATGGCTTTGGGGTAGCGGAACTTTCAGTGTTTACGCTGTCTGAACAAATGTAGAGTGACAATTAGCGGTTCATCTACAGGGGCTGCCTAATCCCTTCCTGTACATACGGGCTTACAGGAATTCTCTTTCATCAAATAATGGACCAAATATACCTATTTATGAAGTATTTATACATTTTTACCAGTATATGTTCAAAACCTAATGATCTAAACTTTTAATCTCTGTGTATCAGAGCTCACATTTATCTCTAAAGTCCATCTTTTGATCTCTATGGCATCAATCGGTCAATTTAAAAACACCCGTTAATATAACTACACAAAGAATATCGGCCAGATATATCTTTTTAAAATCCCTCA
The DNA here is from genome assembly GCA_018155175.1 of Sinocyclocheilus anophthalmus. Classification (NCBI taxonomy): domain Eukaryota; kingdom Metazoa; phylum Chordata; class Actinopteri; order Cypriniformes; family Cyprinidae; genus Sinocyclocheilus; species Sinocyclocheilus anophthalmus. Next base: position 30,488 of record JADLZN010008500.1, on the reverse strand, counting down.
CCTCATTCGGTATCTTAGGCCCACCAAAAAACCCCAATAATCGGTCTGGCATATGTTATTTTAAATGGTGGGCCCCTCCTCATTCCATTTAGGCCAGCGGGGATACGCAGTTTGAGTTTCCTAGAGAGCCGCCAAGTCCTGCAGGAGTTTCAGCTCCAATACCCGGAAGAAAAAACAACTCATCCTTTTGCAATAGAGCATTTCGTAATCCTGAGACATTGATTAGTCTTGTTTCAGGGGTGTTTGATTAGGGTCATTGGACTCGACTGAACTTGCAGGATCATGTTGGCACCATCTCACTTCCATTGTGACCCCCCCCCTTCCCTCCCTCCCCCCCCCCCCTCCTTTCCCCCCCTTTCTCCGCGAACTTGCCTACCCTACTGTTTGTCCTAGCAGGATTGTGATTCTTGAGAAATATATTTCGCTAGGTATCACCCTGTGATTTATTGAAAAACAACTTGGAACAAAAATTAATCCAGGCCACAGCTTCAACTAAAGCACCTATTACATCAATAATGGGTCATGACAATAACTATAAAATATAGTTAATTCATGTCTGAGATTCTATATATAAATATGAATAGCCACCGGACTAGACTATGGGATTGAGAGCGTTGCGTATGTTATGAGCAAAAGAAGTGTACAGTCATAGGATAGGCATGGGACGGTATGAGATTTTGACGGTATGATAAACCTTAAGCAAAAATATCACGGTATTGTTGTTACAGCTATTAATTACCAGACAATTTGTTACTTTCAATTGGTGGCGTAAAAAAAAAAACTGAACGCAATATATTTTAATTTTTAGCAACATACTGAATATTTGGAACAGTAGTATTTGCTTATTTTTTCTTTGATTTGTTTCTGAAAGGTGGCCTTCGCCAGCTTTGACTGGGATGGTTGGATTTGCTGCTAGAGCTACGCTTGCCCTAAAAAGAAGAAAAAAATAAAAGACCCGACCCTCTTTATTAACCTAAATCTGTAATTATGTAGTAAGTTTAGGTATATCATTTCTATGCCATATTATATACCTTTCATAGCATTGTTAATATTTCAATAGACATTGATTTAATAACTAACCCAGCTGACAGCAAAAACAGGAATGTTTGTGAAATTTCCTATCATGCTGAACCGAAACAAACAAGCAGACGCTCAGAAAGAGCAAGCAGATTTCACTCGAGGACACGCAGGAGGTGCTTCAGGAATCACCACATAAAGGGATTCTTGGTACCGCGCTAAACAAATACTGAGCTTGCTGAAAAACGTTTTTTTTCTTAATATAAACTATTACCAAGAGACGAGATGGAAAAGAAAATACCACGTAAGACAGTCAGTTCCCCTCAGAAACACATTCATATAAACCCCCAAATCAATATTGAAGATTTTCCTTAAATAGTTTGTGCATCCCCCTGACTTCACCGCTTGGATCTTTTCGTGCTTGTTTGTCGGTGACGTCACCCCGTCTTTCAGGAGTCTCTGGCCTGGTGACACTGGGCGTTTACAGACTTATATTTTCACATAAATGACATTTGGAAAATTATATGCATTTCAACGCAGTTTGTGCAAGTCCAGAACAAAGACGAGTTGCTTGCAATAAGACAAAAAACGTCCCGCGTTCCGACCGGGTAAGTGTTCCAATGGAGCCTCCTTAAGTTCCTTAAGTTTGTCCATCCTACACACGTGACTGACCACTCGCTCGCTCCAACAGGAGGAGGAGGGTCCTGTTACTCTCTACACTGCACTCCACTTGAGGGATTCCTACACTTTCAATCTTTAAGGGAGATCATAAAAACAGGCTTACGGCGAAGGAACGGTATAACAGAAAATGTTAGTGGTTTTGAAACCATGAAATTTTCAAATCGGCCCATGCGTAGTCATAGTTGGGGTTAGATATGCTGTTTTTTATATAAAGGTATGATTATTAATTGTGCGTCTTCTACCATTTGTCTTTTCCAGACCGGGTCAAAATAGGAGACTGACCATCGCAGGCCCAGGTGGAGGTAGGGGGCGCGGAATCAATTTGCTGAGGTAAGAATCTGTTCTTGTGTTAGAAAATGCTTGTAATAAACTCATGTTGGATTTGTTCTTAATGTATGTCAAACCCTATCAGGCGTGGACTGTCAGATAGTGGTGGAGGACCCCCAGCCAAACAGAGAGACATCGAAGGGGCACTCTTGAGGTGAGGCATTGCTTACCAATTAGCTGATTTCTAGATATGTTATGAAATAAGTTCATTTCTGTTAAGCATGTTTCCAAATGCATTTACAAACGGTTTATGCCAAACTAGGCTGGCAGGGGTTCAGCGAGCCAGGAGAGATTCACGCCATGACAGCGATGCTGAGGATGATGACGATGTCAAAAAAGTATGCAGACTAAATGTCTCCCCCCCCCTCCCCCATCGGCATTGATGTCCCTGTGTTTTAAAAATAACCTTGCCTCTTTTTATTTTTTATTTGCTTATTGCAGCCGCGTTTTGCAGTCTCTGTGGGTTGTCTACTTCTCAAAGACAACGTAACGCCGAGATCGTAGGTCACGGAGCAGACCATGGATAGAGAGCGGAAAAGCAGAGGTAAGGCTTTTGTTTTAGGCAATGTTTGACAAGCTTTTTTGTATCATTTACTTGTTTTCCACTGCCAATATTTGCTTGAATGACTATGTACCTATGTGGAAATTAAATTAAAAATAGTTTCGGTTTTAATCTATCAGGAAAAACGGAGCATGTTTGCCGGTTGATGGGACCTCACTTGCAGAAGTTCAATTAACAGAGTCTACAGTGTCCACAGAGCGGGTAGGCTTAAGCTTTGAATTTCTTTTTTTTAATGCACTGTTCTATTTCTTGGTTCCTTTGTGAGGCTATTTAAAAAAATTATATTGATTTGTTCTAAGAGAGCAGAATAGGCGTAAAGTATGGGACGAACAAAAAAATAGTATTTTCCACATGGTTATCCAAAGCGGAATTATACCAACCCACGTGTTTTGGATTGTCAAGTTGAGAACTAGAATCAAGTCCTGCATCATTCGACAAGGCAACACAAAAAGTCAAGCCCACATCTGAAGCAAAGTGGACTGCTTTAATTTGAAAAATTGTGTTTTTTTTTTTTTTTTTTCCCCTCCAGTTAAAAAGACGCCAAGAAATCGAGCAGAAATTGGAAGTGCAGGCAGAACAGGAGCGTAAAAAAGTTGAGAGTGAAAGGAGAGAGCTCTTTGAAGAAAGACGTGCCAAACAAACAGAGATGCGTCTTCTGGAGCACAAAGTGGAGCTCGCTCAACTGGTATGTCTCTCAGCTGCAGGGAGAACAACGGCTCTTTTATTGTATACCTGCAGTAGTTTTATTTGGATAGACTGTTCTTGGTCTAAATTTTCCATGCATTATGGTGTTCTCGTGTTTCAGCAAGAAGAGTGGAATGCACATAATTCAAAGCTCATCAAGTTCATTCGCACGAAGACCAAGCCCCCAATCTTCTACCTGCCCGGGCGAATGTGCTCTGCTACTCAAAAGCTCCTGGAGGAGTCTCAGAAAAAATTAAATGGTAAGTTTATTTTTAATAACTTCGAATTGGCTTCTGCTGTCTTCCACTTTTTGTATAGATTCAAATATTTTAAACTTTTATACCTGGTATATACGTTTTTTTGTGGTCCAGAACATGCATTTGACTACATTACATTTATAGGGTAAATGCATCTATATAGCTCTGCGTTTAAAGGGTTAGTTCACCCAAAAAAAAAATTCTGTCATTAATTACTAACCCACATGTTGTTCCAAACCCGTAAGACTCTTCGGTCATCTTTAGAACACGTGATTAAGAGTTTTTGATCAAAATCGAGGGCTAGAGAGGCCTCCAGTGACGCAACGCACCCAAACTCTAAAGATCAGAAAAGGACTACAAGATGTTCATTAAAACTAGTTGCGACCCGTGGATTCTACAGGGTTTTTTTTTTTGTCTACAATAGTTTTACGAAGCGACGAGAATACTTTTTGTGTGCAAAAACAAAACACAAATAATGTCTTGTTAGTCAACAAAACTCTCTCTCTGGGTCATTCTCATACGCGTGGTTAGTCCAGCGCTGTCAGATTCTACGTCAGAACGGCCGGCTCATAATTGGACTGCTCCTGCATCAGCAGCACAAGCATGCATTTCGCGCTGCTGCATGTGCGCGTTTGGGCTAACATATGAGCAGGAGCTTTGGACGTTAGAACACGAAGCTTCACTGTGCTACTGCGGTTGTTAACACGTAAGGATAAAGGCCCGGGATAAGAGAAGAGGATTTGCTGAATAAAAATTACTTATTGTTTTGTGTTTGTGCAAAAGTCATTCTCGGTTTCATAAAATTATTGTAGAATCACTGTAGTCACGTCGACTGTTTTAATGATGTCTTTAGTACTTTTATGGATCTTGAAAGTTTGGGTGGCGTTGCTGTCAATGGAGGCCTCTCTCTGAGCCATTGGATTTGATCAAAAATATCTTAATTTGTGTTCTGACGATTAACGAAGGTCTTCCGGATTTGGAACAAAATGAAGCTTAGTAATTATGACAGAATTTTTATTTTTGGCTGAACTAACCCTTTAATTTAAACGGTAATTTTTTGGTTTGTTTGTGTGACCAAAGTGTGTTTGCATATACAAATGGTTTATAAAATAAGTACAAGGTTGGTACATTGTTTACATTTTATTATATTTAGATAAGTTGTATCTGAAATGTTAATTCAAATTAAACTATTTAGGTAAATACTAGATGATTTTATACAGACAGGGCATATTGTTTGGTGTCCTTTGAAATAGTGTGATAACTATATATAGTGTTTTATGAGGCCAACCGGCTCTAAGAAAGTGCTCTTGGGCATCAAAAAAAAAATCCAACTAGTACCAACTGGGTAACTTAATCTAGCCGTGTGAGTGTTTTATGAGTAACTAGAAGCTTGATTACTGTGGTTGTAACTGCTATATTCTGTTTTTTAAACTTTAAAACCATAGGTTGCGATTTATTGGAAAAATATGCATGCAATATTGACTTAACTGGGGAAAAAAAAAAAGACACTGATTAAAAAAACAAAAAATACTTTAGTATTATACTTTAGTATCAAAATTTGAATTTATGGAATTTAAAAAAGAGCATACTTTCAGTTAGGGTGAAAGAAAAGCTTTGGTATTCTTCTGCAGGCACAATGAGGGGGGCGCAGTCATCAAAGCATAAGATAACATGACGATCAGTGTGACAAAAAAAAAAAAGTGCATAAGTTAAAAAATAATGTTTAATTTTCATTTGAAGTATGCAGCCCGTCAAATTCAATGCGGCCCCCCACAATACTGACAACCAATAATAAAAAAAAAAAAAATATTTCAGGTTACACTTCAATTTTAGTTTTGAATTTATTTCAAAAGTACTAAAAGATATGCCTAATGGTTTGTCAAATAATTTTGTCATAAAGTATTTTCAGCATGAGCAGTACTCGATAGCCTAATAACAGTACGCAGTTTAAAGTACGCCAAGTGGCCAGCGGCACAGCAGTGAGCATATGCTTGATAAGGTAGGCCATCTCAAAACTACAGCAAGACTGGACTAAATAAAAATACATTAATAGATTATATATATATATAACATGATCAAGCACTGTTTAATCAATGTTTTTAAACGTGAAACTCATGATAACTGTGTCGCTGTATCCAAAGTGTGCGACAGAGAGACCCCCCTGCTGGCGCTTTTCGCAGCAGGACCCATAGAGATTGCTCGCAGATATTTCACTTGCATTTTTTTCAGTGGATACGCCGTAATTTTTGCTCATAAAGGTAATAGTAATACATCATTCAGAACTGTAAAGGGTCTAGTTTTAATTGTGTGCACTCACAGGATCAACAAAATGTTGCGCTTTTATAAAAGAAACAAACATGATGCGCTTTCTGCCGTCTCTTCTTCAACAGAAGCGCTTCACAAAAATGAACCAAAACGCAGCGAATACATGCCTCACAGACATGACAAATATATCAATAGAAGCTTTAAATTATAAACGAAACGAACAAAATCCAAAAACAAAAAACTCTTGGCATTATGTCATAATATCGTAAAGATGCACGTCTATCTAAAGGCGCGGTCATAATGAGGTGCCATGGCGAGCTCAGGACGACAACTTCATCTTGCGACACCGACCCTCCAGAAAAACACTAGTTTATTAGTAAATAAAAAATCATCCTTACTGTTTCCCCTGCACCCCTTTACCGGTACATTACTTTGCAGCTGCTTTTTGCGGCAAGCTGAAAGCCTTATTGCCGGCATTTTGAACGCAGATGGGGGGGGGGACTGTCGACAGCTGCGTGGACGGCACGCTACCCATACATACTTACTGCTGGTGCGACATATACAGCACTCGAGCCGACTAGCTTGAACGTAACTGGTTTGTACTAGCACGGGCTCGCGTTGCGTCCTGTCACCAGCGGGCAATCTTTTTTCAGCATATAACATAATGATATTGCTCTAAAATATAAAAATAAGGAGACAGCCTAAAAAAGGCCCTGAGGCCCTGCCACCAACGTTCTGAACGATACGTGAAAATTGTCCCATCAAGACCAGCTCTGAGGGGCGGGAAAAAGGAAGGGGCCATTCGGGCCCGGCCTAGAAGTGCAGAGACTCTAGATATGCTTTGAGCACACACCACAACGATTGACTGAAATTTCTAGAAGGTATGTAAAGAAAGTAGTGGTCTCTCTCCGCGACCCCGCACAATTCGGACAAAAGAGGCTGTGTCCTTTACTCTGCCTTATGCTCCAGCGTTTTTGTTTTTTAACCTTTATTTGTTTTTTCTCTTTTGTAAGCAGTTATGTTCATTTAAATACATTCATTAAATGTAGGAAGTAGTTACATAAATCACATGCAATTGTAGAACATAAAGTGCTTGTTTGTCGTAGCAGTAGGTGACCCCCCCGCATAAAGACCTGAAACTCCTGCCTATGACTTCGTGTTATCTTTCGACGGCCCGAAGGTCAAAGAAATTGCGGTGTTATTCATGGGGAGTCCAGCAGTAGAATTATTTATTCAATGAATGTAACTTTTCGATTCACGATATATTTAGGTTCATATTAAAATCAGGTTGGGTTGTATTGAGGACGTAATATGTAGAATTGATATGCGGCGGGGCCCCGCCCGAACTTGTCACTTACATAGGCGCCCGGGGTGGAAAAAAAGGTTAAGAACCACTGGTCTAGAACATGTGTGAAATATGCGTTCTGTGTGAACGGCTTGGTTTCGGTTGATGTAATGTAAACCTAATATCTCCGCCCCACACCAACCTACTGTGGGGGGTGTGTTTTGGATCGTCTCTTTTTTCCACTATTTTTAATGAAACACGCAGCAGCGCTGCATTTAGTGGCTTCAACTGGAGTATGGCTATAACAAAAACCCATTTATGAATTGAATTCCAGCTGGATCCAGCTGATTTTCTCTCCTATAGACACCGTCAATCGAACACATTTTGTATCACATCCACCTGACCCGCCGCTGATAAGGCTGCCTCCTTAACGCACACCTAAAATTCAAATGCAACGTTTTTGCATTAGAATGTGGATTTTTATTTTAAATTCGACGAATATTTGACAACCCAGTGTGTTTTTTTTTTAAAATTTTATTTTTTAAACACTCTCTCCAATTTTCAAGGTGTGTTTGATGAGAGACGTGAAGCCTTTGCAGAGCAACTCAACAAAATGGAGGCTCGGCCAAGGCGTCAGTCCCAAAGGACAGGTGACAAAGAAAAGGAGGATAACCGTCGGTCTGAAGAGACGAAGAAAGAAGATCAAGAGGAGGGTAAGGCTGGAGTAGGGCGGACAGGTAACAGACATGATGTGGAGATGGAGGACGAGGAGGAAGATGTAGTCGAGGAGGAAGGAGAGGAGAGCTTTGAGATTAGGGAGAGGGAGGGGGATCAGGAGCAGGGTGAGGAGAAGGACAAACACGAGGAGAGTGAGAGGAAGGCAGATGAGGAAGATGAGGACGAGGAGGAGGATATGGGAGCAAGTGAGGTTAAGGAAGAGGGGGAAGAGCAGATGGAGGGCACAGAAGTTGAGAGGGAAGATGAGGCACAGGGTAAGTTGCTGGTTGAGAGTCCAGAAGCCACAGTTGAAGAGGTAGGTAATGTGCAAAAGGAGGAAGAGCAGGAGACCGAGAACGAGACTCCGCAGGATGTTGTAACAGACTCTCAGCAAACCCCTGAAAGCCACATGGAAATACAGCCTGAGGAATGTAAACCGCCTCAACTGGACGTCCCGATCTCTAGTGTAACGGAACATGACACCAAACAAGATGATACGGCGTCTGATACCCAACAGCTACAGCTTGAAACTGACCCAGAAGTCCTTTCTCAAGCGCAAAACCAAGAACCATCAGTCCAACCACAAGAAGCCAAAGCGGACACAAAGGAAGCTAGCAAGGAGGCAGATGACTCACGCGGACGGGCCAAAATCCATGCCAAGAGGAGCAAGAGCCAAAGTAGCAGCAGCTCCTCTTCCAGTTCCTCTTCAAGCTCCTCCTCCAGTGGATCCAGCTCCTCTTCCAGTGGCTCCAGTAGTAAGAGCAGTTCATCTGGCTCCTCATCATCTTCCAGTTCACGCTCCCGTAGTCATGGCAGGGATAAAGACGGCCGAGACCACAAGCGCCGCAGGAGACCATCGGACAGGGAGCACAGAAAGAGTGGCAGTGAGAGGGGACACAAGTCCTCAAAAGGCAGTGGACGAGAAAACAAGAGCTCCAAAGACAAGAACTCCAAACCTGACAGGAAGAGGACGAGTTCAGAAGGAAGCCGGTCAGGAAAGAGGTCCTCCAGAAGCGAGAGAGATCGGAAGTCTGATCGAAAGGATCGACGTTGAGAAGTTGCTGCCAGTCTTGCATAGTTTCTTCAAGGCCATTGTGTGGTTACTTAGATTTTTGAGGTGCAGTTGCCTTGCTATTGTTCTTGAGTGGGTTTTACATTTCAATTCTCCATCTCCCAATCTTTTTTTCTTTTAGTTTCGTCTGGCAACTGGTTATTTCAGTATCTTGGAATTTAAGGTTTATAAACTGCTTTTAAGAACCATCACTCTAAACAAATTGGTTTCACACTACATCAGACCTTCCACGTTATCTGATGGAAATAACGCTTGAAATGTGCTTCTCATGCTGATCCTTCATCTGTTCCACCACAGTGTTGCCGGTTCCTGTCATACAGTAGCTAAACCACTGATGTTTTCAGTTATGCGATGCCATACTAATGTGATTTTTACATCAGTTTTTTAAAAAAAAAAAAAATACAAAGCAACCATTTTTTGACACAGTATCTTAACAGTGCATGCGTTCTTTTTCTTGTTGCGAAAATTGGCTTTTTTTTTTTTTTTGGTAATCACTCATTAACATAGAAAAAAGACATTAAAGACAATTTCTCTTCATGTATCTGATTTGTTTGTTTTTTTATATATATTTGCATGTTTGAAATGTTTGTGATCTTGTTACTTGAAATTGTGTATGCAGACAACACAATGTTTTCAGTATGACAAAACTGAAACATTTATGCAGACTTTTTAGTGTTAAATTGTATAATTGAACATGAGAATTTCAACAAATTTAGCTTCATAAACCTAACACGGTAAATCCTATTTTAAAACTGCAGATTTCAAAATGTTGCATTTAAATGAAACCAATAAAACAAAGTGTTCTTGGTTTAAGATTTCTTTCCAAACAATTTTTATTTTTGGCAAATTGCTTTGTTTGCAACTCTCTTATTGAGCAGCTGATCAAATGAAGACCGTTATAACCCGGTTTACTTGCGAACCTATTTACTTAAAGCTGCGGTCTGTAACTTATTTTTTTTTTTTTAGTAAAAAATGATCTGAAATCAATATTTGAGCAAGTACATAACCAGCCAGTGTTCAAAACTATCACTTTACTTATTCACAACGGTTAGCTTATAATATTGTTTTCTAATTTGAGTGGTACGGGTTGGTTTTCACGGGAAATTCGAGCATGGTACTGCATCATTACGTCACGACTGTAAACATGAAGTTGTCCCGGCTACTAGGCTATCGCATGTGAGGATCCTGCAGGTGGCCGATCGTTTATAGCCTTTTCTCACAGCAGCCAGAATAATTCAATGTATTATTTTGATGGCGGTTCGTAATCCAGAAAGGGCTATGCGTTTATAAAACACGTGAATGAAATTTTATTATATTCCAGTTTTAAATGTGTTTGTGATTATAGATAGCCTGGGATTACACAAGATTTATATTTTAAAGACAACCAGTTCGAAGGAAGAACAATTTGTTTTTTGGGTTATGAAAAGAATTCTTATATTGAATTCGAGTGGTATGACAATGAAGAGAGTAGACTACAATAAATTGACATCTCGCGTGTACACACTATATAGTCGTAGTCACGCAATGCTGATGTTAACATTAACAATTTGAGAATAAAGTATAACAATAATTTGCACGGTTTGATGTGATATGAGCTAATTTAGATTAAATCACCATTGGTAGCCTGATTTATTGTAATGAGGAACAGTTGGTCAGAACAAACGTGGCATCTTGTTACTTGTTTAAATGACAATATCCGGTGATAATGCTTATTTGGGTCATATATTCCAAGATGTAGGCTAGAATCTGTGAGTGCAAAGTACAATATCCACACCAGTTCGGCTACTACTGCACACATTACTCAAAACATTAGATTAATCTGCGCTGGAGCCGTGCCGGAGCACAACTCGCGCAAGGAAGATAATTCCGCACACAGCTGCAATTGCAGGTTTTCAAACAAAGATGGCGACAAAGAGGCAAAACTTACGAACTGCAGCTTTAAAACCTATTAATGGTCTTTAGATAAAAATCACAACTAATAACTTAATAGTAATCAATACACAAAATGGGTTAATTTATTATAAACCCATCATTGATAAATTATTTTCCGTTTGGGAAAAATGCTAGTGGCTTTGCCTTAGTTGGCCAAGTGGTTAAGGCAGTGAGATCCAATGAACAAATGTCTTTGTGGGTTCAAACCCCACTCCTGGTAGCAGAGTTGTGATTTTCAAAGAGTAGAAGCTGCAGCTCAGTTGTACATGCCTTAGTTCGTGTGCACAGCATAACAATCTTCATAGGAAGCAAACAGTCATGTCAAGAGCTGCTTTAGTTTGAACAAGCACAGCACGTTTAAGTGTTCAGCTGAACATGTGAACAATCAATTTCATAGTGAAAGGCTCATTGAAACCAGCCGTGATGGCTTAGTGGTTATAGTGCTGGCCTTACGATCCAATGGAGAAATGTTTTTGTTGGTTCAAACCCAATGAAGCAAGATTGTACCTATTCAGATGTGAAAAGTAATTGCTTGTGTCATGATCTTGTCAAATTCAGCCTCAAGGAACAGTCATATGTTTATATATGTATTCATTTTAGTAATGTTCTGTTCCTTACCTCATGGTGGCAGTAGTGCTTTGCAAAACACCATGAGAACATACTGTCTTTCCCCAGGTCTTCTGCAGTGTTTTTGTCAGCTGAATGAGTATCCGGTTGTTTCCACACAGTTACACTAAACATCAATGCAGCTGTGCATAAAATGTCTTCTAATCTCAAACTTGGCCATATTGAAATGGATATATAACTGTTTGTAAATGGGTTTGTACTCTAGCTTTCCATTCGCAAGAATGGGCCTTCTTTGGCCAAACATCTAGATAATTAATTCTAGATCAAATTACGACTTCTTATTCATCAAAAACAGATTTCAGAGCTATACTCAACATATAACAGTAGTCACAGTAGGAGAGAAATAAAGCTATATATAAAGTTTGTAGAAATGTACGAATTGTCTTAATCTTAGACAACATGAAATCACAGCTGACCCTATTTACTTTGTTAATGCACATTTATGGTGTTATTGTGAGGGATAACTGGATAATGTTACATATTTATAAACATAGGCCTATACATATGTTCACGAAAGTACAATGGGTTGCGGAAGCAGTTCATGTTCTTTGACGAGTAGTCATTACACCTTGGATTTCTGTTCTCCTTCCCAATGTAATCCTGCGTGCCCCCTATGGTCCTTCCCGCTCAGAGGAAAGTGAGCAGTCAGCTGTTCTGAGCCTCATTAGTGGTGTCTGTCTCTGATGAGCGGGATGATGAAGCCTTTCTATTGATCTGTCTCCAGAGGAAAAAGTGCAAGGTAAACAGGACAGAGTTGCAGCTCAGAAGGGACTGGCTCGGGCACTGTGCTCATAGAGCTGATGCAGTGGAGAGAGGAAAAACTTTATCATGCTTTCTGCATCTCATTTGAACCTATACATGTCTTTATAAAGTTGTGTGGTACAGCTATTACTTTGTGTGATAGGTCGTGACACCTGTAACAATTCAGATCATACTTTACTGCTTGTAGAATGTCAGAATCTAACTTCTCACAGGGTTCCCATGCTCATGGAAAACCTGAAAACCAATCAATCCTTAGAAGTCATGGAACTTACATGGAATGGAATTTAATTTAACATGGAATTTAATTTAGTTATGCTCAGCTCTAAAATATTTAGTCTGCTAGAAATTTATCTTTAAAATTATCTCCTTTAAAATCCTTATTCAATTATGACCAGTGGGAAATGTTATGAAAGTTCATTGCGGTCAAAAATGTGAACCCTGTTTTAAAGTTCCACACAGAAACTTTTTGTTCTTTCTGTAGTTTTTTGTAAGCCGTCTGCTGGGTTTTGATTACATTTTTTAGACCACCAAATATGATGATTTCCACTTTCTATGAAGGTGGGTGCATACTGAAATTTATAAAAAAAAAAATAAAAAAGTGTGATTGAAATACAAAATATTTGTAAAAATTTAATAACTGACTTCTGTATTGGACTTTATCATTACACAAACGCCAAAAATATTTATAGAAATGTTATCTGGAAAATGTAAACTTTTTTTTTGTAATCTTTATTTCTACCACTATTACTTTATATGTAATGTTTTAATTTTAAATGCATTAAAAATATATATTTCTAGTTATTTTTGTTTCACAATAAATAAGTGTGATATTACAAATACATGTTTGTAAAATTAAACAACTGACTTTTGTATTGGACTTCATCATTGTGCTAAAGTCAAAAATATTCATTATTATATTATCTGGAAAATGTAAGCTCTTAAAAATAAACAATATACAGTAACTATATTTTAAAAGCAACTCTACAGAGAATATTGCTGTACAACCCAAGTAAGCAGCACTGTAAAAAAGTGCTGCTCTGTTAAAAGTACTGTTAAAATTTAGAAAGCAAATAATAATTCAAGAAACAATAAATTCAGTAAATTTAAAACATTTCTTTCTCTCTGACATTTTCTCTGACACTCTATAAGAGTCCCCAGAGCCCAGTTTGAAGTTTTAAAATAGTTCGAGTTTAAAATGTTCGTGAAGTTTTATAGAATCAAATAGCTAACTGAAGAACCCTATACAGAAGAAATAGTTTTTCATAAGAAAAGGATTCTTTGCAGAATTATGGAAGAACCTTTATTTTAAAGAAATTATTCATAATAACTCCTGCTCCTAATAAGAGTAGGAATAAGAACAATAATAAAAGGATAAATGTCCTCATTCAACTTAAAATAATATAATGGTAAGTGTTTTTTCTCAGCGGTCATGTGACAACAGTTTGATTTTTAGATCAATAGCAACATTCCTTCCCCAAGCATCTAAGGGAGAATGATTGAGCACAGTTCAATGAAATCCGGGTCTTTTAATGAGTGGGTGTGGGAGTCCCTTATAAATGGCTTAACTGACTTGTTCACTGACACTAGTGTGTGCCACTTAAGCTAGTTTAACAGTTTGTTCTTTCAAAAGCTGAGTTGTGAGGCTCACAGGGGTTCGGAACAGACTCCAGTCTCAAGAGTGCATCTCTCCGTGACTCTCGTTGTAAAAGAGAAATTAAACTGACTGAACTGGTGTTAAGTTTGCTTGAACTCGGTCAACTGATGAGTTTCAACTAGATGTCTGCTTCAGCTTTATTGATCAAGGCTAAGTTTCACTCTTCATGTCAACATCCATTCTGCAACTTGTATTTACACAGAAATATAAGCATTTATACATTAATTCTGTAAAATTGTATTTATTATTATTCAATGCTGGTGCTAATTTGCAAGTGAAATAACTTTGAACCCTCTTCACATCATAGTCAGTTCCTTCTTTGTTTTCTGTCATTCTTATAAATGATAAAACAATCCAACTGACACACTTTGTACAATGAAGTAGAGATATTAGACAATATACTGATTACAAAAGTCCATTGTAAATAATGCAGAATAATAACTTAAAAAGTGATAAGTACTGTCCTCTGAGCATCTATACAAGACAATTGCAAGAAGCCTTGCAAAAATGGACAGCATGACTGCATGGTTATGGTTTTGGACTTGAAAGCTAATGAACGCATGTCCTTATGGGTTCAAATCCCACTCTTGGTAGTAAATACCAGTTCTTTCATGAATTAGTGCAGAACATTTGCTTTATCTTAAAGGGATGATTGAAAAGAGCTTTTTAAAATCATGTTAGAGGAACAGTTTCCACAAATCCGACTATGCAGAATGTGACCAGGATGGCTGAGTGGTTAAGGTGTTGGACTTAAAATCAAATAGACAAATGTCCTCGTGGGTTGACTTTGAACCCCACTCCTAGTTTAATAGTAGTTGGTATCATTAAACGAATTAATGTATTATCCATTTGCTGACTGCACAAGTTGTTGAAGCGGATATATATCTATTAAAATTAAACAAGGAATATAATGTCTGACTGCATAAGGTATTAGTTCAGACCAGGGTGGTTAAGGAGTTAGACTTAAGATCCAATGGGCAAATTCCCTAGTGGGTTCAAACCCCCCTCTTGGTGGCACATGACAGTTCCATTATCAACTACTGCAGATTATTTTACAGAGATGAGAGAAAACCGATTTGACAACTACTACTTGCTCTAAAAGACCAGGATGGCTGAGTGGTTAAGGCATTGGACTTAAAATCCAATGGATAAATATCCAATGGATAAATATAACTTTGAGGCTTTTAGTTTGGGATTTAAGCACAAATTAAGCATTTAAAATGACAGCGCGTGAGAGGTAGGTGCAAGTTGAGAGTTGTTACAGTAGCAACATTATGTATCAACCACGGATGGTGAGAGTTGAGGTTTTGAAATTGTTGATCTGATATTTGCAATCATTTGAGTGTTGAGGAAAAGAACAGACTCAGAGGAAATATGAATAATTAACCATAACTAGTTATAATTAATTATGAATATTTTAGATCCGCTGTAGATATTTAGCTGACCTCCAGCGTCAACTGTTTGTCAATCTAAGAACGTTAATTCTGGGTAAGGGAAATTAACGTTCTTACTGTACAATTCTACAAAAGCTTGTAGCATAAATCTGCATGATTAAGTGACTCCAGTTATAAGCAAACAATGAACCACGTCAAGTGTGATACAAGTAAGGTTTTATTAACTACATAAACACTTAAACTAGTCCAACATACTACATAAACACATAAACTGGTCTAACATCCTACATAAACACATAAACTGGTCTAACATACACATACACACACACACACACACACATACAGTTGGTATAGGAAAAGGGTTAAAGCTTAAGCAGTAAAGAAAAGAGACATAAGGAATGAAATTCCTTATGTGCAGATCTACACCTGAGGGAAACGTCAGATTTTTAGTTCAAACACACCTTTGTAAAAAAAAAAATTAACTGATACTTAATGCATCAATTAAAACGACTAAGTTTGATACTTGCAAGTCTCGTCTGTCTGAAAAGAGATTCCTGATGCAATCTTAAGAACCAAGATCTTTGCTGAAGTTGGTTGAAGGAAAAGAACCAGTTTGAGTCAGAGTAACTGATGAATGGGAAGGACAAGGCCGAAACCTGGCACGTAACTTGGGATTTTCTGGAGCGTTGGAACTCACATCTTATAGAAACCTAGCAGGACCACCGACTGGGAGGGTCCCTGGAGAAGGGCCTTTAAGGTCGGAGAAGATCAACGCCTTTCAAGATGGGCTTGTCCAATGAGAAAGATGGAAATTCCAAGCGGGAGGTGGCAATTGCTGGAGGGTTTTACGACCCTTTGTCTCTAAGCATGGTAATTTGCAAATGGACTTGAATCGAAAATTACTAAAGATTCTCAGGACACTAATATATATTGCCTATGTACCAACATATAATATACACGCTTGTTTCGATCATAAGGCGAATTCATAGATACTAAGCAAGGTAGGATTACAAATAGTGAAAGAATGACAGGAGTGCGTTTCGATTATAAACCTGCATCACAGTACACAATTTCAAAGACAAAATACACGATAACAATAATATACACAATGACCTGAAGAAAATGGGTGTTCATTCAAATAAGGTTTTCCTATGAATTAATTAGTAGAAAAGTCAATTTCTACTGTGCATTTGTCCTGGGACATGCAGGGATTTTCCCTGCTTTGCATTCCTTTGGACAATAAACCCAGTGATATCAGCGTTGACTGCCATGCAACCAGGTGCCTGTTCGGCTTCCTGGGGTGTTACGCATTTCGGGGGGAAGGTTTCATAGGTCCTCATATGGCTTGTTAACTGAGGGGTGTTACAGAGTATTTGTTAAATATAGCTAACAAAATATATATTGTGTGTTTGATTGGTCCAGACGCCCACATGAGTGTGGTCGGCAGCAGTGTTTACCACAGTGCCAGACCATGGCAAACCCACAAATCTTTCATTTTGATGTAGTGTGGAAGGCACAGAGCAGAAATCGACACCATGTTTGCACCACCGCAGAGCTTTGTGGTTTCTGATCTCAAATGCTCAGAAAGATCCAGTGGGTTTTCCTCAAAGATTACCCTAAATTTTTAAATAAAATGCAATGCTGAGATTTCCTCCTAAATGCTATTCTGTAGGGCTCCTTTATATTTCTTTTAGACTTTGTTTTCTTGTCTTGGTTGGGTTCCTGCACCGCCATCCGGTCGAGATCCTTGAACCGGTTTGGAATGCAGCACACAGATTTAGACGTCATGTGAAGCATCATGGCAACAGCAAGTCTAGCAAATATGCAGTGCAAGTTAGCCAAGCAAATACATATCATTTTGAAAATACCAAAATGCTCAGGTTGTTTCTCATTGCTTCCTGTTTTGTTTAAGTGGCCTTATTTTGAAAGCTGTCAGGGAAATGATCTAACACTTTATCTATGAAGATGAAAGCCAAAGCAGCTTAAAGTTTTATTGCTGGCTGTTTGCAGTACTTCCACATTTAGTAAAATACTTCTAGCAGAATATGTACTAATAATACTCAAGTGATTCCATTTATTTATATACATATATCCTCAAGAGTCACGTATACATGATGTCCACAGATGCCCACACAGAAAATAAGAGAATAATATCAGCAAATGCACATCCAGCACACTGAGACCTAAATATCTCAATCTTTTTCGCCTGAAGTTGACCTGAAACTCTAGTTCTCTCCCACACGGGCCTGCAGAGCAAAGGACAAACTCATGCTTATATTGTTCTTCTGACAAATCTACAAAGCTCTGGCCTCCTCTCCATGCTGGCCTAAGACTTAGACTCTGGATTTAACTCCAAAGCCACTGACTCAAGTAGCCAAAGCCGGTTGCCGGGTCTCCAGAACCATGTGCACTGACAAGCATCCCATAGGAGGCTACTGAAAGGCCAATTCTTTCACCCCGATCTTTCACCTACCATCCTCCGTAGTCCCTTGAGCTGCAAAGCAAACAAGCCCGTCATTTGTTCTGAAGTACTGTAATGTCTATAAAGGGCCGGAGCAATTGTGTTGCAGTTGTTCAATCTTGGAGGAGACCTCAAGTGGCCTGCTCGTCTTTTTGGGTGGAGGAAAGCACTCAGACGGATGCTCTGCTTTTCCACTGAAGCACTCTGACAGAGATGAACTGAAAATAGACAGGCTGTTTTATTTACCTGTACAGTCAGATTTGAGTATTTTACCTTGCAGTGGCTTTTTTTTTTATAATAGAAAGGGCAACTGAATCCTTTTTTGAATCACATGTAATTCTATTCATTGAAAGTATATCAGTATAATTATAATATAATTACAATAATATATAATCAGACTGCTGCCAATTGTATGCTAAATACTGCACACTGCATTGAAGCTACTAGATTTTTATTTATGTATTTATACATGTAACAGTGAATGGTCGGCTGATTGCATGAATGGTGGGGATTTTCAGTGACTTTCTGCATGTTACATAACTACGCCAGTAGGTGGCGACACGTGACTGGCTTTTTAAGTTGGTCAATAATTTATTCATTCAGCGGATTTGTTCAAATAGACTGATTCAACCAGGAACGAAACAATTGACTGTCTTTATGACTCATTTGTTTGTTCGTTCATGCATTCATTCATTCATTCATTCAAACAGTGATTTGATTAATCACTGTGTGTGAGTCATTATTCACTCACTCAATCACCCCATCCCTTTAATATTAGTGCACTATCAGAATTTTGTATCAGACAGTTTGTAGTTGTAGTTGTGAAGGTTACTGTATCTAGTGAAATTGCCTATTATCTTCAACAAAAACGTGTAGCTCTCTTTGGTAGCTACATATTTAATGTCTGCTTAGCTACTTATTTTTGTTCACTTAATTCTAATGTAGTGTAGTGGGAATAGTGAATGAGGGGATTGGCGGTAGAGAGCTATCTTTATCATGAGTGAGAAAATGAATCATTCGCTCAACGATTCGTTCAAAACATTAATTAATTCAGCAAAGCTGCTGCTGTGTTTGTTGTTCGGATTTCACCCTCGAAAATTGGCCGAACAACGATAAACATGACCGCACCTTAACAGGCAAGATTGTGTCTAAAATGTCAGGTTCTCAATATTAAGTAGTTGTTTATTGAAAATATACGATAAAAAAAAAAAAAAAAAAAATCATGAGGATTTCAGAAGTATGCTATAGGAGAAAAAAACATTCTCAAGGAGAGTCAGGAGAAATACCACAGTACCTAGTAAGTTATTGTTACTAGTGTAAATCATACATTAATGAGGTTTCCTCCAAACACAAACTTAGAATCTTTCTGTCAATATGTATTTATGATGGCAATAACTTATGTAACTATGGCACTGTGGAAGAAACTATGGTTACCATGGTTCATTTTTGTTAGGTAAAGTTAGATTTATTTTAAGCCAGGTTCCTCTTTTTTTTTAAATAACACTTTTGTGAGTCATAGATAAATACAGGTTAGAACAGACTAATTGAAATTAAAGTGAGGAGAAATTGCATTTCTAGTCGTATGCCTGAAACTGTGAATATGAACACATATTTAATTTTCAGACACTATGACGATATTGTCAGAACAAGACTGCTAATTGTAGATGTCAAAAAACAACCTATTTTGTCATTTTTCATAATGGGCCTTATTAAGTAGACATTTAGTTTTTGACTTTCCTCAAGATGGCTTTGCACACTGACAGTTAATTACCTCACGACAAACACCGAAATCACAACTTCTCTCTCATCCTGAAACCTCACACATGTTAAGATCAGATTCTGCAGCTCTTGTTTTCTGCTCTGTGACAGGTTTCACGTACGGACGCTAATTCGATGGTTGCTATTTTTAAATGCCTCAGTGCCTCAGGTGAGGTTTATTCCTGCACAACAAGGTTCCAGTCAGCCAACTCCTATCAAAGAGATAACGCCAGTTGCTATGGAAACCCGCTCTCCTCTCAGGTTATAAATCACAGACACGTGTATACACACTCACACTTGTTTCTTTGTGGAGAGTTGGTTCACAAAAGCGCTGTCTTTGTCTGCTTCGCCTCTCCCAGCAGACCTGCGTTTTGGGTATAGTGACTACGAAACAAACTTTCCATACCGCTCCATGCAATCTTCTGTGGTCCTGCATGGAGAAAAATGGTTGCTTGTTTGCAGTTTTCTGTGGTTATAACTCAACAAAACTAGCTTTGTGTGTCTGTTTGCACTTTGTTCCTAGGCTTCCTGGCCCAATAAATCAGGTTCTCCATCGCCGCAGAGAGAGACGGAGACACAGGGACTGCTCCATGTGACAAGATTGCAATTCTGGCCTCTAATCACATTACTCATCCCATTCTTTGCCCATGCTGTTCCTGGGCTGTCATTACCGATACTGCCAGGGGGCCGACTCTGGCTAAGGCTGTTGGCTTTAATTGCTTGCCTGTCACTTGGTAAAAAATCTACACATTGGTTGTAGGCAGTAGGACTTGAGATGTAATGCTGAATCAGTGGGTATAGTATGTTTCCCGTTCCTTCCATAAAAGCGAGACTGTCTCACAATGTGGCCGCTGTGCTTTGTGGTTGAGGCCGTTTTCTTTTAACTGCCACATTGCTTTGCGTGTTTAACCAGTCAGAGTGCAGTCACTCTCTGTGCTTTTGTGTTGCCCCCAAAAACTGTGTGTCCCTGATGTTTTGGGGAAGCAGACATTGCACATGTTCAATATTGCGAGTTAAGTACATTTAGCTTAAAGGGGTCATATGATGCTGCTAAAAAGAACATTATTTTGTGTATTTGATGTAATGAAATGTGTTTATGTGGTTTAAGGTAAAAAAACACATTATTTCCCACATAATGTACATTATTGTTTCTCATCTATGCACCGCCTTTCTGAAACACGTCGATTTTAACAAAGCTCATCGGTCTGAAAAAGCGACGTGTGCTCTGATTGGCCAGCTATCTAGTGCATTGTGATTGGCCGAATTCCTCAAGCGTGTGACGGAAATGTTATGTCCCTTACCATATTGTGATGCCTGCGGCAATCACATGTGACGACCCAGGGCTGGACTCCGCTTCGTCACGGTGAAAGCCGATCAGCGATCCACAGCGCGAAGTTGAAGTATTCCCTCAGCAACCAGCACGGATCGCTCTAGGCATGACAAAGCGATATCGTCCTCTTTTGGAAGGCCAAACAAAGTATTTCGCTTTCACAACGAAGCACACAGTGCCTTCACAACATGACGGCAGCAACAATACTACAGCGAGAATAAAGTTACGCCTTCTTTCTTTGCGTGAATTTTGGGCGGCGTTATGCAAATCTTCCCAGCTAGTGACGTAGATTTGTAGGGGGCGTGTTAGAACGAGCCGTTTTAGGGGGTGTGGCTGACTCTTAACTTTTATAAAAAAAATATCTCTTTGGATTTGAGAATTTAATCTTTGCAACTTTACAGATCTTCTTCATGCACCAAGAGCTTGTAACACTCCAAAGAGAAAGGAAAAAAAAAAACATGGAAAAACGCCATGATAGGAACCCTTAATTGGCTGTGTTATCTTTCAAATAATGTAAATGCTAAACTATGTTTAAGCTGGAGTATTGGGTGTCAATCGATTTGAAAAATATTTGAGATCAAAGATGCAATGGGCAGCAGAATTAGACTTGTATGGGGATACAAAAAAGTGAAATCTCTGCAGGAGTTTGAGGGAGTATGAATGTATGTGGCAATAGAGCTCAAAGCAGTTGCCAACTGATTCTCTGTGTTAAGTGCAGTTTTGTTAAATGAGCTGAATCTGATTGTCTGTTGAGTCACAAAAACGTTCTACACTCTTAAAAATAAAGGTGCTTCAAAAGGTTCTTCAAGCGATGCCACAGAAGAATCATTTTTGGTTACACAAAGGCCATCAGTCAAAGGTCTTTAAAAGAACCCATCTCGTTCGTACTTTTGGTAATCTGAGACCTTCTTTTGCCACAAAGAACCTTGTGAAACAGAAAGGTTCTTCAGATGTAAAGGTTCTTTATGGAACCATTTAGACAAAAAGGTTCTTCTATGGCATCGTGAAGCACCTTTATTTTTAAGAGTGTAGTGTGGATTGCTGTTGCACGTGAACAACCAATTAGATTAGTAATATGAGGTAATTCTGAGCCAAACTGAATATGCAATGAGAAAAAAACTTTAGGAATTGCACTGTAAAAAAACTATTCTTATATAAAACTTATGATCTAAGTAAATAATGCTCAAAAATAACCAAAGACGTATTTGATTATCATAATTTTTTGGTTTACTTACTATTCCAATGTTCTAATAACTTAATGGTCATTAACTCAGAGCATGTTTTTGACACAAAGCTGTCGAATAAAAAAAAAAAAGCAAGGTCTAGTGATGACCTTTTGAACTTTAAGTTGAACCACTTTTAACTTTCATTACATTAACTAGCATTACATTTTTGGAATAACAAGTCATGTGCAATACACTGCGAAAGGTGATAAGGGGCTTCGTGAGCCTAACAGTTAAAGATGCCTGTACAGTTTAAATACAGAAACAATAGAAAAGCAGTGCAGTGGAATGCAAAAATGCATTTGATGTGAACAGCCCCTAACAGAGTTTTAAGTGATTCATTTTTATGCAGCTTTTTTATTTTTATACACTTAGCAGGTCCTAGCAGTTGGGTTAACTTAATACATTTTTGTGAGTTTTGCGATCCTACAAAAATAGTTTTGTTCAGTCCCAATTGTCCGCTTTCCAGTATGCACTGGGCCATGAATATTTAATATGGTTAAATTGACTGTTTGATAGTGTTATTTCCTTTGTTGCTGATTTTTGTTGTCACATTTAGTAACTCAGTTTGTCAGCTTGTGATGTCAGGATGAGTTTGTTTCATTATTCAAAAGGATGAGATAGTTTGTTGTTACCCGTTCTCTGTGGTGTTTCAAGGTATTTCATCAGTTATTTAAGTCTTGTGAGTTTGTTGTGATGTAGTTAATAGTTTGAGACAGCAAGTGCTTTGCTTTTCAAGAGGTTTGTCATAGTGAACATGAGCTGAAGCACGTATTGGACAATGAAAATCCATGTAAGTGACCCATTTGAACTCTTTTAAGTTAAATATTCTTAATCTAAATGTGTAGTTTGTAGCAATTATGGCAGATTTTAAATCATGGCAACTTGATGTTTATATATGCAAATGAATTTAACTCAGAAAAGCCATGCAAACTATTATTTGTGTGTGTGTGTGTGTGTGTGTTTGCAATGTGACTGGATCATGAATTTAAAAAAGGAAAGCTGTTTCAGTGCCAGATTGGGTAAAAATATGATAAAAGTTTACAGAACAGGAGCGTGTTTTATGAAATTAATTATGGCCACTTTTGATTTATATTTTGAGTTTAAGCCAACACTACAGTGCCAAAAGGGGAACAGTTCCTAAAAGAACCTTTTTCCTTAGTGTTACTAAATAGTCCTTTTCAACAATAAAGAAACGTTATTGAATCCTCAATAACAGATGCAGATGCAGGCCCGTTCGGCGTTCCCATTGCGTCATAGCGACGCAGCGTTGAGTGAACCTATGAAAGAGAACTTTTGCACAATGGAAAGTTTCCTTTATTTTTAAGAGTGTATATGACATTCCCCTCATGCTTATATCAAGCAGATGTTCGGGAGATTGGAAATCGTCCACCAGGATTGTGTATTTGTGTTCTGCACTATAAAGGAATCTGTTTATCTTCTATACTCTTCTTCTTCTTTTCTATCTATAAATGCTTAGCAAACATTGATTTTCAGCATTGGAGGAAACTCTAAATCAGGCATTAGCCTCAGTCTGTCATGAGAGGAGATGTGTGTGTTGTGTGTGTGTGTGGTGTGGTGTTGTGCACGCTCATGCAAAAGTGTTTGATATATTTAAATCAAAATACAAAATTGAAGTGCTCTTCCAAGTATAATTTATCAGTTACTGTACAAAAATGACAACTTATTAAGGGAAAAGGGAACTGCATGCTCTGATGGTTCTCTGGCTGTGGTAAAAGTGCCTATCAGTGTAAAAAAAAAGTAAAACAAGAGACATAATTAAATTTCGACTCTGTCTGTAGTGAAAGTTCAGCATGTGTTCAGGCACATAAAATAGGAAAATGTAAAGTAAGGTCTGGTGTACTTGATTTGAGGTGTAAAACTACTTCCTATGTAAGTGCTGAAATGTAATTAGTGCAGGGAACTTTGTTCTCACTTTCACTGTCAGTTTCAAATACTTGTCACCCTGTCATATTTCCTTGTTTTTTACCATTCAGATCCTCAGGGGATGAGCATCAATCCACCAGGTCTTGAGTTCAGGTTTTTTTGCTGCTCTTTTCCACATTTCAGAGTTTACTGGCAAGATTGTTTTCGGTCAGGTCCTTACACAAAATTATTGCGTTGAATTATAAATGCATAATATATATGAGGACCATATTGGTTAGTTTTATTACCAATTATTTATTATTATTTTTTGCATATATATCAGTCAATATTGTATATTTATTTGTTAATTTTCATTCATCATTTAAAACTACAGATTTTAGTTTTATTTGTAAATTGTATGTAGACGAAATAGTAAGAATTTTATTAGGGCCATTTATCTGCTATCATGTCAGATATAAAGCATGTTTATAGCTAATTTTCTAAAGACATATAATTATATATATAAAGATATAAGAAAGTCACAGCTTTTTAACGACAGAAGTGAGGAAATATGACAATCGTTTTCTTTTTTTCTTCTTCATTATTTCCTTAGCTTTTAGTACTGTACACACTAGATGTAGTATCCTTCACATATCAGTAAAATATATATGATATGTAACACATCTTTGAATCAACTGCGCTGTCTATACCAAGCATCCCAGACTGCCATGCTCCAGTGGGACTTTCAGCCTGAGGGGAATCTTGTACCTCTTTTTTTTGTGAATTTCTTTTTCTGCCTTGAAGAAAACCTGATGATCTAGCAATATGCCACTCAATTTGATGCCATATGCTACATTACATGCCAGTCATGAAATGAGAGACTATATAAGCCTCACAGACTATCTATCTATCTCTTTATGGAACATGATTAAGTCAACCTGGAATGAAGAAGTGTGCACTGAATGAAGCTTTAACAATCATGTATGGAGTCCGAAGAGCGGTTTGTGTTCCCTTTGATCAACAGCAGGTCAACAAGGGCAAATTTAATGGTGGATTGAAACCATGCTATTTGTCTTCAGGCAGCAGGGTATTGATCGACCCCATTTCTGCTGCTCTATTAATCTTGGTGGCCAAAGGTCATGTGATCTGCCCCGGCCAATCCAGAAACAAGTCTCACCTTCAAGACGAGATTCTACAGCTCCGAATAAGACACTCTTACAGCACTTGAACCGGCGCTTTTCTCCTCAGTCCTCCAGCCTCCGCTTTTATAAAGACGTAAAAATCCCTTTGATCTTATCTTACAACCCTGAAAACTTTTAGAGGTTACAGGCAAAAACACAAATCTAAATGGAGATTGAACTATCACGAGTTATAATCTGAAACACAGTTTTTATCTGCGTTTGGACACATTTGAACATCCGCAACACAAACAGTTTTTGACAGAGTTAAAACCACAGATGAACCCACTGATAAATTCCCCTCATTTTCTCCTCGCAAACAAACAAAGTGCTGCCAGGAGTTTATCGGAGCACTCGTAAAAACAAAGCCAATCTCATTCATGATGGCAGATGTGGGATATTGCAGGGGAATCCACATGTTCAAATAAAAGTTTTCTGCCACCCGAGGGGGAAAACGCTCACATTGGGTCTCTGTTTAAGAGTCTGCTCCATAATTCTCATTGGTTTCAGGCTGTTCAGGTACCTGGTGGTAGACATCTGCAGATCTGCCAAGGCTGGCTTTGTGGCTATGGTTAGATCAATTGAAAATGTGCCATTTGTGGCAGATCAAAAAGCTTGATGTCCAACTGGCCTGAGGTTTTCAGGTGCTGCCTGAAAGTAGTAGGTGCCAGTTGAATGGATCAGCAGTTTCTTTGTAGTTCTCTATGTGCAAAACAATGTTAAAATACTTCTCCTTTCCCAACTTTACCCTAAAATGAAAATTCTTTCTTTATTTACTCAACATCATGTTATTTTAATACTACGTGACTTTTGTTCTTTTGCAGAACACAAAATAAGCTATTCTGAAAAATGCTGGAGTCCAAATGACATTGGATGCCAATGCTATTTTGACTCCTGCATAAAAAAAAAAAAACGATTTAAAAATATCTTTCATTATTCACAGAAGTCATACAGGTTTAGATCAACATGAGGGTGAGTAAATTTTCATTTTTCGGTGAACTATTCCTAAAGTATAGTTTAGAAAACAAGAGGTAGTAGGTAGGAAAATCTTGTGTCCTCTAACGGATGAACGTTTTCTGGTTTTTAATATTCATGACTATAATGGTCAGGGTACGGACCTGTTGGTTTCTTTGTTCCATGCTACTCCATGTCCTGATTACCAAGTGTTTCCTTATGCCCTTATTTGGTCCTTCCTGTTCCCATTATGTTCCCTGATTAGTTCATAATTTGTTTCCAGCTGTGTTTTGTTAATTATCTTCATTTGCTCCAGTATTTAAAGTCAACCTCCTCTACTACGTGTGTTTCCCTGGATGTCATTAAAGTCTCCTCATTCTGTGCTCTTGCACAGTAGCGAATGTGACAATAATATAAAGGAAAAACCAACAGCTATTTATATCGGTTTCAGCTCCTTTTGTTTTGTCAAAGCTAGAATTGTCTTATAATCAATGAAACCGTCTACAACTAGCACTTGAAGTACAGACAGATTTTTGAATTATGTCTAGACTGTTCTAGTTTTGTCGTATCGCTTGCTTGCAGATTATATGGTGCATAATTCTTTCTATCACATTCAAGTTTATCAATACATTTGTCAATGGTTTGGTCTGCCTGCTACTTTGTTTGAAGTCTCCAATCAATTGCTGTATCATTCTTAAAGGCACAACTCCATAATTTTAACATTTTTCATCTTAAAATTACAAATATTTAATATATACTCCCAAAATATTGGGGTCAGTAGCAAGTTTTTGAAGGTGGGTCTCTTATGCTCATCAATGTTGTATTTATTTGATCAAAAATACAATGAAAACAGTAAATATTATTACAATTGAAAATCTGTTTTCTATTTTAATAATTTTTAAATGTTATTTATTTCTTTGATTTGAAAGCTGAAATTTCATCAGCCATTTCATAGTCTTCAGTGCACATGATCCTTCAGAAATCATTCTTTATACTTACAGTGATCAATTTTAAGCCAAAAATCTTACAGATCCCACTTTTGAACAGTACTGTATATGTAAATTCAAGCCTGTGTTGTGCATGCTACTGATGGGAAAAGCTCACAAACAGTGTATGTACAACTCAGTCTCTAATAAACTGACAGTAAAAAAACTTTGTAGTGAGACTCAGTTGTGTCTTAGATTTCAGGCCTTGTTGCATGTTCATGAACGCTGTTTTGATTTGGCGTCCAAATGGCATCTCACAGTCTATCCAATTCACGCATCTTCCTCCTTTTAATCTTTTTAAATGTCAAGTTTTGCATGAAGTCCAGATTGATGGGCAAATTACCAAAGCAGCTTTCAGAGCTCCAAAATATTTCACGGCGATATAATCTTTTTCAAATGTCTCCCCCTGCCAGCTTTGCTTCTCTCAGTGGACAGGTCATGTCAGGTATAAAGGACTTGAAGAGATGTTGATAAATTATTGAATTGTTTAAAATTTGCAAATGAGTTTCCTTTACTTTAAAGGGTGGGGTGGTTGTTAAAACTCAAGGCTAGTAACCATAAATTTGCTGATTCAGTCTCCATAAAGGGTGAGTCATGAATGGTCTGAATGATCTGCTCACAAATCAAGTTGTCTCTAGCCACTGCATTTTGGACTACCTGTAGCTTGTTTATTGAAGATGCAAGACAACCAACTAGTAGTGCATTACAATAGTCGAGTCTAGAAGTCATGAATGCATGAACTAACTTTTCTGCATCAGAAACAGATAACATGCTTCATAGCTTGGCAATGTTTCTAAGATGGAAGAATGCTGTTTTTGTAACATGGGAAATATGATTTTCAAAAGACAAGTTGCTGTCTAATTTAACACCCAGATTTTTGACTGTAGAGGAAGTAACAGTACATCCGTCTAGTTGCAAATTGTAATCCAAGAGATTATGTTTACTGTTTTTTGGTCCAATAAGTAATACCTCTGTCTTATCCGAATTTAATAGGAGAAAATTATTGGTCATACAATCTTTTACATTTTCAACACTCTGTTAGCTTAGATAATTTAAAAGTTTAATATGGTCTTGTTGAGATATATAGTTGAGTATCATCTGCATAACAGTGGAAAACTAATCCCGTATTTTCTAATAATATTACCAGGGGGCAACATGTATATTGAAAATAGCAGAGGACCTAGGACAGATCCTTGTTGCACTCCATATTTTACTGTTGATAATTGAGATTACGCCCCATTAAATAAACCCATGTGGTAGCGATCGGAATGGTAGGATCTAAAAAACCATTTAAAGCCTGCCCTCAATACCTGAGTTTTTGGTAATATAGAGGCTATGAGGATCGTCATGATCTATGGCAGGGGGTGGCGAAAGTCGGTCATGGATGGAGCGCAGCCTGCAGAGTTTTGCGTCAAACCCTTAATCAAATACACCGACAAGCTAATCATGTCTGATTGTTTCTAGGAAGCTACAGGCAGGGAGTTTATTAGGGTTGGAGCTGGAACGCTGCCAGGGCTTCGGCTTTCACTCCCAGGACCGGAGTCGACACCGCGATCTATGGTGTCGTAACGCAGTTAGTACTAAGATAAGTAAAACTAGCAATGGAGTGCAGCCTTGGTCTGACGAACGAAAGAGCAAGTCATTTGTATTTAAAAGTGCAGTTTCTGTGCTATGGTGGGCCTGAAACCTGACTGAAATTCTTTATATAGAGCATTTTTTTGCAGGAAGGAGCACAATAGAGCAGACACAACTTTTTCTAAAATTTTAGACATAAACGGAAGACTTGAAATGGGTCTGTAATTTGCCAGTTCACTAGGATCTAATTGTGGTTACTTAATAAGAGGTTTAATAACTGCCAAATTGAAGGTTTTGGGACGTGACCGAGAGATGACAACGAGTTAATAATATTGAGAAGCAGTACTTCTGCTACAGGTAACAACTCTTTCAATAAATTAGTGGGTACAGGATCTAACAGGCATGTTGTTGGTTTAGATGCAGTGATGTTTATTTAGCTCTTCCTGTCCTATAGTTGTAAAGCACTGAAGTTTTCTTTGGGTGTGATGAATGAAACTGAAGTACTAGACGCTGTAGAATCTAAATTTGTTATTGCTTTTCTGATGTTATTTATTTTATCAGTGAAGAAATTCATAAAGTCATTACTATTAAAACTGTGAGGGACTGGAATATTTAGATTAGAAAAATCTTGGATTGTTTTGGTTATTTTCTATACGTTTGTGGATATGCTCTGTCTTGGCAGCTTTTAGAGCCTGTCTATAGATGGACATACTGTTTTTCCACGCAATTCTAAAAAATTCCAAGTTAGTTTTTCTCCATTTACACTCAAGACTACGAGTTTCTTTCTTAAGAAAATGGGTATTACTGTTGTACCATAGCACAGCAAGTTTTTCTCTAACCTTTTTCAATTTAATAGAGGCAACAGCTTCTAATGTATTAGAGAAAATATTGCCCATGTTGCTAGTCATTTCATCTAGCTCATGTGTATTTATGGGTACACAGAGCAGTTGAGATAAATAAGGCAGGTTATTTGTGAAGCTGTCTTTGGTGGCTGGAACAATAGTTTTACCTGGATGATAACGCGGAGCCATATAGTTAACATCAGTAACACGCAGCATGCACGATAAAAGGAAATGGTCAGTAACAAAATCACTTTGAGCTACGATATCTATATCAGTAAGATCAAATCCATGCGATATAATTAAATCTAGCGGTTATGATTAAATGATGAGTGGGCCCGGCTGGGGACGGTTTGTTGACTCAAAAGAGTTTAGTAGGTCATAACGCCAATTCCTAAGGCATCATTTGTATATCAACCAGTGAATGTAAAAATCTCCGACCCAATAGGAGTATCAACGGCGTTAACTAATAGGTCTGAGAGGAAATTTGCAAATTCTTTTAGGAAATCTGTATTTGGCCCTGGTGGTCTATACACAGTAGCCAGAGCAAGATATACGATAGATTTCTTTTACATATCTGACAATGTAACATTAAGCATAAGCATTTCGAATGAGTTAAACCTGTATCATGTCTTCTGAGTAACATTAAGAATATCACTATATATTGTTGCAACAACGCCACCACGACCAGTCTGACGGGGCACATGCTTATAACAGTAGCTTGGTGGAATAGACTCATTTAGACCAATATAATCATAGGTTTTAGCCAGGTTTCAGGGTTCCAAAAAAAGGGGCCGAGTACATTCAAAATATATAGGGGGTCAGGTTCATTTTCAATAACTGCTTTGGGTGAGAGTGATGTAATGTTTAGGAGCCCAAACTTAAAAAATGTTTTTGTTCATTTATTTAAAATTTTTTCTGGCTTAATCATGATCAGATTTTTTCTAGATCCTACATTAAATTTATATATTGACCTCACTATTCGGGGAACAGACAAAGTCTTTATAGATTGTACAGCGCAAGAACTTCTATAATTTAAGCGGGTAGAACAAAAGCCATCATAGCAGTTATCTGAGAATTGG